>VURO01019468.1:21735-32158 GCA_015108175.1 Pelvicachromis taeniatus
AGAAGAAGAAGGACAAAAAGATCAGATCAGTCAGGGTGTTAAACAACAGTTGGGAGCAAGGGGCAAATAGAAAAGCTCTGTCCTTTTTTCCAGCTTAGATTTAGTTGAAATAAGCAATATTAACTTTAAAACTCAGCAACACTGAGGCCACATTAAGGCGGTCTTTTTGCTCACATGTACTGTACTTTCTAGAGAGCCATTGTTCTAGTATTTGAATGTAAGAAATAAATATATTCGTGCTGTCAAATCTGCTTAAGATTGGCTACGCTGCTTACAATCAACATGTCTTTTAAACCCTTCTAAGAATGGGGCAGCTCTTTTGCTAACTGATGCATGTGGGCACACAGAGTTCAATTCAAGTTCAGTTAATTTCTGGTTTATGTAAAGACCCTACAGTATTCAGAAAACCCCAACAATAAAATGATCCTGTATGAGCAAGCCTGTTGTGACAGCAGGAAAGGAAAACTCCTTTTTAACAGGAAGAAACCTCTGGTAGAACCAGGCTAAGGGAGGCACAACTGTCTGCCATGACCATTTGAGGGAATGAAGGCAAAGTGAAGAGAAAAAGGAGAGCACAAGGGAGACAGGACACTTATTTCCCTTTCTATTCCAGCTCCTAAACCTGGTAGGAAGACCTAGTTTAAAATGGTCTCTCTTCTCTAGCCATAGCTTGAAACTACTCTTAAGTGATCTTCTTACATGGCCATCATTTACTTTTCTGTAGCAGCAGGCAGAGAATGCGTTTGGATAGCTGTTAACACAGAAACTAGGCCCTATCTAGACACTTTTGGCTGATTACTTTAACTTAATTACCTCTGTCTGCTTGCACTTCACCAGTGGCTGTGGCTTAATGATTGTAATGTTACTTCTTCCCACACACTCGACAGACGGAGTCACTCAGTCCCTGCAAGGACCCTGAGGCACACAGGTTACCTACAGGGCTTTCTTCTTAAAGAAAAAGTCATCTCACTTGCTCATCGAAAATAAAATAAATAAAAACAATAAATAAAATAAAGCTAACATGTTATCATTACGCTTTTTTAGGTAATCACTGTACTACTCTGGTATTTCCATTTCTCTTTACTGAGTTGAAATCTGAGCAGTTCGTATGTTTTCCGAATCCCAGAACTTACTCATGGTTCATAAATACAATTTCATTTCATTTTTTTTTTTTTTTGAAATTGTCGACCAGCAGAAAATTTCTAGAAAACTGCCATGGTATTTATACTGTACTGTACTGTACTTTCGTTCTTTATAAATTACTCTTGTGACGTTTTGATCAAACCAAAGTATTTAAAGGAACCATTCACAAGGCCAAAAGCTTGCTTATAGGCTGCTGTAATAACAGTATGTGGTGCTATTTAGCATGCATCTCTTCAAATGGGGTAAATATGACCGGTTGGATACTCTAATTTGTGGAGAGTGCAAATACCACACATAAACCTCTATGATTTACACTCTTGATGTCTTTTAACTGTAAGGGTATTGTGCAGTGAGGCTTGTAAGCAAGTGTGTCTACATGATACCTGATAAATGAGTAAGAATTGCATGTTGGCAAGGTCAAGAAGGTGGTACAAACCTGAAAAATTTGCTTGACTTGTTTGGTGTGGAAATTAGGTGTTGGTCAGGTGTAACGCAAATGTAAAATCATCTTTTGTGATTTATTAGTTTAACGTAAGGTCTTGATGTGTGATCCAGAGCTCTTCCAGGGTCAGGGAGTACACTGGGCTTGGAAGTTTTCCCTGCTGACTCATGGTTCTGGAGCCTCTGGAAATGACTGCATGGACTGCCAAAGTTAGGGCTTTGCCTTCTTGTTCTGCTGGCTGTGTGTCTGTCTCTACATACGTACAGTGTGCTGAGCTGTGGCTGAACCTTTTGGACATGTTGGCATTTGTTTTATGCTACTTGTACAAATGTGTGTGCGTGCGCATATGTGTGCGTGTATACATGAGGAAGAAAGAAAGATATTAGGGTGTGGTGTGGAAGTTCTCTGCCAGTTGGATGTTTCCTGCTTGCCTGAACTGAACTGCTCTCAGAGCTGGTTAGCAGCAGTCATTTGTAGGTGGCCCGTCTCTTTGCAGTCGAGATCTGTGTGCACTGAATTCCCCATACCAGTAACTTAATCTTGCGTTCACTGACATCTATGCCAACTGTTGGTTGTCAAACTGATGCTGTGCTTAGCAGTTGCAAGTTTGGAGGGGAGGACAAAAAGAACAATTACATCTTCCTTTGATTTTGTCTCTGCCACCCATCTTGGGTGCACCATATTCCATAAAATGATTATTAGATAAGCCTGCTAAAATGCCCCTGGCCTTTTGTTGTATCCAAAATATCTGATGTTTTGCTGTTTTAGTTCATGGTATAAATGTATCTTTTTCTATTCATTGTTTTTCAGCCCTAAACCTAAGACGGAGGCCATGGTACGATCACCTCCTGTCATGTCCCCCTCCACTGCCGCCCAGATGGACTCTAAAATGCCCAATCAGGGCAAACCAGGGAGCACAGGCAGCCAATCACAGCCTTCACCCTGTGACCCCAAGACTCTTGGTGCCAAAGGGGCTCAAAATGTTGCAGGGGGAGTGGGGCTTAAAAATGGCCAGGGCCTAACCTCTGGCCCAAGCTCCAAGGTGAAATCCAAAAGGGACAGAAGCAACTCTGCGGAGTCATCCGAACAACCAGAGAGTGGTACACCTACCAGTGAGGAGACAGGTAAGAACCACTATAGCCAGTACAGTATTATCAAACCATCTGCTGTGTTGATTGCTAATACTACACACACTGCCAACAGAATACAAATTGGACATCTTGAAAGATGTACTTTGCAGTCCCTCATTGCCAGTCACACTGACAAACCTAAGGCCACTGATGGCTTTGTGTGTGCGTACAGATAGTAGCAGGTTGAAGAGGATCTGTGTTGCGGAGAGGAGGCAGCCGTACAGTGGAGCAGACTGGTACTCTGGGGGAGAAAGTGACGAAGATGACAGAGGATTCTTCAGTAAGTGTGTTAACATGTGCATTCAAGCATGTAAAGTATTTACTCCATTAATCAACTTGACACACAGCGGTTTTCAGTAGAACTACATTTCCCATAAGCCTGTGCTTAAAGTCGTGGGTCTACTCTGTTGTCTCCCTGCAGACTGTAACTCCAGCGATGTGAATCCCCAGGACTCTGTCACACATTCTACCTCCAATGCTGGACTCAGTCGCTCCTCAACGCCCTCCCACAATACACTGGGAGGCCAAGTCTCCACAACAGAGACTGCTAGTGGCCAGAAACAAGTCTCAAAACGTGTTTATGTCTTCACCACAGAGATGGCTAACAAGTAAGAAAGCCAGAAGTTACCTCTTCTATTACTTCGTATCTTTCCTATATTGTGGCTTAGAAATCGAGAATTTTTGTTTAACTTTTGGTGTTCACAGTTGGTTTAGCTAGCCAAGTTTTAAATATTAATGAGTTTATAGAAAGTTAACCATTATTTCAATGCTTTTTTTGTTTTCCTTTTTGTTAGAACAATCTACATCTGCAGCAGCACAGTTAAAATAGAATTGCTAACAGTGATATTTGCCTCAAGTATATCTTTGTGCTTCTGTCATCAGTTACTGTTAAAGCTGTTTGTATATGGGACTAAGGTACTTGGCTTCCTCGCCTGTCCTCCACCGAGCTTTTTCAATTATAGCCTAAATTTGTTGTGTGTATCTGCACAAGCATATGTGTTTCTCAGTGTTTCATATCTGACTGTCTGCCTCTTTGTCCCCAGGGCAGCTGAAGAGGTTCTTACTGGCCATACAGAAAACATCATCGCCTTCCACATGAAAAACATCTCCAACAACAAGGACAAAGCTGACCTCCTCTTGGTAAATACTCATTTCATGGCACATATATACTAACATACATATACATGGCATACATGAAATTGCACGCACGCACGCGCACACACACACACACACGCGTGTGTATATGTATGTATATGTTGAGACAACTCAATCCTATTTCTCTTTCTCTGTGTTAAAGAACAATGCCGCAAACATCCTGCGAAACGACTCCAAACCTCCCCAGCAACCTCCGTCCCACACCCAAGATCAGAGCCACCAGCCTGGATCCAAGCCGTCCTTACCTGGCATGTCAGAGCCAGCCCCACCGCAACCTTCAAATCAAGGGAGCCAGTCTGGTGTTCTTCCGCAGGAAGGCTCATCCTCTACAGGGATGGAATCCAAAAATATTCCCGGCAGCAGCCCCAGTAACACTACAGCCCCAGTTGACCAGGTCCCTGTAACCCAACCAGAGGCAGGCCTCAATCCCCCAACATCAGGTGAAAGCGGACAGGGTGGAGGAGCTGGTGGAACAGGTCTGACGCCCCAACAGCAGCAGCAACACCAGCAGCTGACCCAGGAACTGTTGAACATGGAGGCAAACACAGAGGGTCTGTCACAAGAACAGTTAGAACATCGGCAGCGTTCCCTGCAGACTTTGCGAGATATTCAGCGCATGCTTTTCCCTGATGACCGTGATGCCCCGCCAGCCGGAGCCCAACAATCCCATAGTGGACCCCATGATGGGGGCCCTGATGGTCCACCCCGGAGGTCTGAGCAGGGCCCCTTACAGGCTATGATGGCGCAGTCTCAGAGTTTAGGCCCACCAGGTGGACCAGTAGGGCCTCGTCCACAAGGTCCACCTTTTGGCCCACCCCATGGTCCCAGGGACATGCCCCCATTTCCACAAGATGAAATGGGTCCACACATGGGAGGTCCAGGTGGATGTGGAGACGGAGAGCAGATGACCCCAGAACAGGTGGCGTGGCTGAAGCTACAGCAGGAATTTTACGAAGAGAAGAGGAAGAAACAAGAAATGCAACATCGGCCACTTGGTCCTGATATGATGATGCACCCCCATGGTCCACGTCCCATGATGCGAGGGCCCCCACCTCCTTATCAGATGGGCCCAGGAGAGATGTGGGGAGGACCAGGTGGGCCACCAGATCACTATCCAGAGCGCATGAGCATGGGTCCTGGTCCCAGGGGTATGCCGCCACATATGCAGAGGATGCCTGGTTTCTCTGGCATGATTAATCCTGAGATGGAGGGCCCCCCAAGGCCTGGAATGGGATGGCCTGATGAGATGCCTCCCCGTATGGGAGAAACACGAGGTTTCCCTGGAGGACCTGGTGCAATGTTTGCTGGTCCAGGAGCTCGTGGTGAGCGTTTCCCAAACCCTCAGTCAGTCCAAGAGGCAATGTTTCACCAAGGCATGGGTGCAGACAAGGGTCTTCCTCCTGGGATGATGATGGACATGCAGAGGATGATGGGACACCAAAGAAGTGGAATGGAACCAGGTAATGGCATGGGTATGTTTCCCAGAATGCCTGGTGATGGTCCTATGAGTCCATCCTCTAGACTACCAGGAATGGGGGGCCGGGAAATGGGGCCTGAGTTCGGCATGGGGCCTGGTCCTGGGCCAGGACCTCATATGCATCCTGCAAAACTACGAGATCCCCCCATGAATTTGAGTCCTGATGAGATGATGAGAATGAGAGGAGGTGGAGGGCCGATGGAAAATATGGGTCCACAAGGCAGGCCTATGCAGGGTCCGTCATTCCCTGAGCAGACGCAGCCAGGAGACTTTCCTATGGGGCCCGGGAGATCCTTCCCTGGGGGTCCTGGAGGAATGAGGGGTCCACATGCAGACCAAGCATTTGGTCCAGAGCACAGATCTACACCAACTGGAGGTAATGGCCGTATTAACCATCTTCCCTCTGCGGGGGGTCCTGCACAAGGCCAGAGGGTCCGCAAGCCAGCAGATCTGAATGTCCAAGGAGGAGGTGGGAACTCTCCCAGTGTTAATCCACTTAAGTCTCCTCCTCTGAGGCAAGTGCAGTCCCCCATGATGGGCTCTCCCTCGGCTAATCTTAAGTCCCCTCAAACACCGTCCCAACTGGCTGGCATGCTCACCGGTTCCACAGGCCCTGCTGCTCCCCCAGCACCTCCAACTTCAGCACCAATGAAGTCTCCCCACTCCATGATGGGTTCAGCAGGAGCCTCTCCTGTTCATATGAGATCTCCTTCTCTTCCTAACCCATCTCCAGGATGGGCTTCCTCACCAAAACCACCCATGCAGAGTCCTGGAGTGCCACCTCAGGGTGGCAAGCCGCCACTCAGTATCACCTCACCGAATATGATGACAAGCATGGAGCAAGGTATGCATTTTTTCCCCTTTTCTATTCTTATCTGTACCTCTTTCTTGCAAAAAGAAAATTCCTAATAAAAACAGATGAAAACAGATATAGATTCAGTTAATATTGGGACTTTTGTTTTTGTTTTTTAAGTGATATGGGGTTGAATTGTAGTTATTGTCTCAGTGATCACATGCCAGATATTTGACTCAACTTGTGGAAACAGAATCAACCTAAAAACTGAAAATGATATAGATCTGATGTGGTTATCTTCCATGTTCATCAGATCTTTCAGATTAACACATCTGTGGGGTGGGGTTGGGTGGGTTGTGGACCAGTGGCTCCCTCTTCTGGCCACATAACGTAGGAACCGTATGAAGTTGTACATAAATTGCAAGGAATGTCACTTGTGGTAGTTTAATGTAAAACAATCCAGAATAAGGGAAAAAAAATCGACTGTTGTATTTCATAATTTCTTTGTCATGTCCTCTGTTTCGTCAAATGTTGTGCTCTAGGTGGTAACGGCCCTCCCTCAGCCCCTCCTTCATCAGGGGCTCCATCTGGCTCCATGTCCCTCCCAGGCAATGTCCCGTCTGGTAGTCCTTACACCATACCTCCTGAACCAACACTATCCCAGAACCCGCTCTCCATCATGATGTCACGCATGTCCAAATTTGCAATGCCCAGCTCCACCCCACTTTACCACGATGCCATAAAGACTGTTGCCAGCTCTGATGATGACTCACCGCCAGCTCGCTCCCCTAACCTGCCTTCAGGGAACAATAATGGTAAGAAATGTGAAATATCTTCTGTATAAATTTTTATTTCAGTTCTTTGAACTTGAGCTGCTTCACCACTCTCTATACTCTCTATATAATTATTTCTTTTTGACTTATAGGTATGGCAATGAATCACCAAGGCAATCCACGTATGATGGGACCTGGAAATGCTGGACCTATGCCTGCCCTCAGTCCTCTAGGTATGAATCCAATGGGATCTCAGCCTCTCTCACACGGCATGCCCCCACAGATGCCCTCTCCCAATGCCCCAAATATGGGCCCAGGCATGATGCCTCATGGTATGATGATACCACCAAATCCTCAAGACCCTGGTATGGCCAATCCTCAAATGATGCCACAGGGACGCATGGGTTACCCTCACCGGAGCCAGGGATACCCCCTAACCCAGTCACCTTCCCAGCAAGGCCCTTTCTCTCCGCACAATGGTCCCGGTCCCCAAGGCTTCCCTGGCCATCCTATGGGTTTCCAGGGAGAGGGAGGACCTATGGGAGGACGGATGGGGAATATGTCTCATGGGGGAGGAGGAGATGGGGGGATGTGCAAACCCAATACCCCTGGTGGGCCAGAGTTCAATAACATGCAGGGTGGATTCAGTGACGCAGACCTTCATGAGGTAATGCGGCCGGGAGCTTCTGGTATTCCTGAGTTTGACCTGTCCAGGATAATCCCTTCAGAGAAGCCTAGTCAGACTCTGTCATACTTCCCTCGGGGTGGAGGAGACAACCCCGGGGGGAAACCGCCACACCCTTCGGGCTTTCCCATGCAGGGCATGATGGGTGACGGTCCACCAAGGATGGGGATGCCAATGCAGGGGATGGGGGGGATGTCAGGGGGTCCTGGTCCTGGGGGAATGGGCCCTCAAGACATGCCAATGGGCAACCCTGGCCACAATTCAATGCGACCACCGGGATTCATGGGCCAAGGCATGATGGGTCCCCAGCACCGGATGATGTCCCCTGGGGGCCCAGGAGGGATGATGCAGGGGAGACAAATGGCCCACCCAGGCCCTGGCGGCTCACCTAACATGATGATGTCACTGCAGGGCATGGGCGGACCCCCGCAGCAGACAATGATGATGGGGGGTCAGATGAGGCCTCGTGACATGGACATGGGCTTCAGTCCGGGCCCTGGAATGTTCTAATCTAACAGAAACCTTGTATCTAGAATGTTCTTGGACAGTACACAAGAAAGGAGTAATGATATCGGACTGTGGAGAGTATTCAGAAAACTGATGGACTCGAGTAAAGGAGGTATAATATGAACAAGATGGCGTACCCAGAAAACGAGCAGAATGGAGATAACCAGTCACCTGGTAATGTCCTGTGGGAACTATTCCAGCGGGGGACTGTGACAGGGCCGCATTGGAGTACTTTTGCCACAAGAACATTTAATTTTGACTCATGAACTTCAGAATGTATGGGATTGTTGTACATCGGTTTCGCAAAACTGTTCATGTGTTTTATTTTTGTTTTGTTTTTTTGTTTGTTTTTTTTGATTATCTGACTGTAAAGATGACTTTGACATCAAAGAGGAATCAAACCTAACTAAAAGTCAGCGTGGAGATGCTACAGTATATGTCTACTTTTTTGAAATTAAAAAAAAAAAAAGACAAAAAAACAAATTTGTCACGAAAGTGGTATGGAACAAGAGAAAGGAAAGAAGAATTTGTGCTTTGTGAAGACTTTAGTGGAAATCCATCTTGTCTCTCGCTCCATTGTTTTGACTGTTTCTGTACAGTATATACGTGAGAGTGCGTTGGCGTGCTTGACCGAATGTGTGTTTGTGTGGTATGTATGTATGTGTCTGTATGTATAGGCATTCTATCAGTGACCTCTCAACTCCTCTTACCGAGCTTTCGTTGGGGGAGGAACGCCCCCCTAAAAATACTGTACTGTTTACCATTGGTGGGCTATTCAAATTTTAGTCTATTTTAATTTTCTTTGTAACTCCAGTGTATAACAAACCAAACTATGACCTCATTAAGATAATAGTATTATTAAAAAAGCACAAACATGGACCATCTGCAGAAAGCGTCTTCTTTCTCTATTTTTACCTTTGAGAGCAAACACATTTTAAGTGTGAGGATCCTGGCAGCTTTGCAGCACCATGATAATCTCCAGTCCATTTCAAGTTGTAGATGTGCAAGTTGTGCTCCAAAACTTTCAGGACTTCCCACGTTCGCCAGCGTGAATACTATTGCTAATACCCAGATGTGCTGTGTTCTTCTTGTTCCTGTTGTGTTCCTGTTTTGTTTTGACTCTCTTGTTGACTCTGGGTAATGATCATTCCCACAGCAATAATCTCCCGATGGTCAGCAGAATAGGACAGGAGTGGCTGTACGCCGCAGCAGGTATGCCAGGTATTATAGAACTAGAGCTAGGTAGATCTGGTATAAAAAAAACTTTAAAAAATAAAGTAATTTTTTTTTTTTTTTAGTAAGGCAGGTGTGGTGTCCGGAGTGAGACACACAGAAATGTAAACACGTACTGCTTACCATCCAGTTGACTTCCTCTCTTTTCTCTATTGTATAAGCTTGTCATGTGTTTCTCCATTGGCTTTGGTGCAGAATAGCCTACCAGGGCTGTGGTGATGGACTACAAATAAAAGATATTCTTTTGGTATATACATGTCTATGGAGTGTGTGTGCGCATGTGTGTGTATGTTTTCAGAGGAGTCTTTACCATTTTCCTTATAAGAACCAGTTACGCGTCTTTGTCTTGTACATACTGAAACCAGCTTACCGAGATTCTGCTACAAGAAGTGCAAGTCATACTAAGGAGCAGCATTGATATGTTGACATTTTATCAGGAGTTACTAAGTGAGACTATTTTCAGAGGACACCACACTTCTAAAATAGATTCAAGCTTGTTGATGCGTTCAAATGCTTCTCCACTAGCTTCAGAAGAGGCCTTGAGGTTTTTCTAACCTGTATTTTAAAAGTTTCATTCGGCCTGTGGGAATAGTTCAGAGCCTCTCGCAAGATGTGAGCTTACAGGGGGGAGGAAAAAAAGACACCATATTGATTAAAATCTGTATTCATGTCACACCAAATCAAAATAAATCTTTACATTTTGAGTGGCAGGTCATGGGAACCTCCCACAGATGAGGTACAAGGTGTGTTGCTGGAACAGGGTAACACTTGGGTCTGTGTAATGTGCATGTATTCAAGCATGCGTCTCACAAGAAGGCAAAATGCTTCATTCAAAACATGTAGCAGAATCAGTGCTCTACAGTTTCTGCTCCACACACCTTTATAAACACTTGATCGAGTACATTAAACTATATTTCCTTGAAGAATGCTCTAACTGAATATGATGAATACAGTTGGGAGCTCAACTGATTTGATGGAATAATTTAATCAGCAATCAGACAGGCCACATAATACAAACTTGTCCATATAGCAGTGTTATGCATAACTGCAGCATTTGTTTAATAGTCGACAAAATATGTCAACAA
>VURO01019471.1:0-29118 GCA_015108175.1 Pelvicachromis taeniatus
AAAACTGCTATGTTTTACTGTGTTGGGTGTCTGTGAGTATTTGGGAGAGAAATGGAAGTTAGAAGCTAGGGGTGGGCGATATATAGAATATATTCGATGTATCCTACATGTAATTTGCTGTGTTTTTTTTTTTTATCCCACATTGTGATATAGCCAAAAAGATATCGCGATATTAGATTTTCCTCATATCGGCCGGCACTGTTAGAAGCTGACAAAAATAGCTACATTTATGTGTGAATACAGGAGAATGCAAACCAGTGGGGTGTTTTTGTTTGTGTGTGTGTGTGCTCGCGCGCGCGCATGTGTGTGTGTGTGTTCTTTAGACACTGTGGCACTCTATAGTGTTGTGCCCGCTTCATTAAAGTACCTTATTAGGCTAATGAGCGTCATCAATCCATGCGACCTTGTCCTCCTTTTTCTCCCCTCCTCTGCTCATCACTCCTTTCTTCCTCTTTTCTATTTGGGAAAAGTGACTTCATTAAAGCTGGTTTGATGAGGTTCCCTGTCAGTTAGTGTGTGTGTTTGTATGTGTGAAGTGTCATTGTTAGCCTGTTATCTCACTGTCAAGCTCTTTGCATAGCAGCCTGCCACATTGCGTGAGCACCGAAGCAGACTTAGCCATTATCCTTATGTGTGGCTGTAAGTGTGTGTATGTAAGTGTGTGTCAGCCTGCCATATTGCATGTCCGCTGGAGCATAGTGTGTCATTAACTTACTAATTAACAGAAGACTGACCCCCACTCGTTGCACTCACTGTCATTGTCAGTCACACTCACAAACTGACTTCTACCACAAATACATACACTCCCATTTTCTCTCTCACTCACACACACACACACACACACACCAACAGACACAAGCAGGTAAAAGTTGGGTTCTCTTCTCCATTTCTCATTTCCTGTGTTTTATCACAATCTTCTCTCTTCTTTCTTCTCTTTCCTTCTGCTGCTGTTGATTCTTACTGCCTTATTCTCATTTCCTTTTCTTTTTCCTTCCACTGGGCCTTACATGTAAAAAGTACACAACAAAAGCTACATATAACTTGATACGATGGACACAAATTCTAACTTTAGCATATGATATGAGTACAATAGTCATAATAATAAAATGGGAGAGCTAGGAAAATACGTGAAGTGTTACCCCAATATACACAGTGATACTGACTATACAGGAGTGAAATTGTTGATGACGTGTAGAGGGCATAAACCTCGCCATGCAATATTCAGGTTGTTATAGTAAAAATGGCATAATAAAACTAAATGAACATAAACACCTGTTTTGCAGACAGTGTAATGTGTTTGTATCTGGACAGTCGTCCGTTTATCTAAACAGTAATTACAGGCTTTGACAAATTACACAGACATTTTCTACAGTATTGTGCTTTATTGTGCAAATTTTGAAGTCATGTTTAATGATGTATGAAAATATATTGTGTAGGTTTCTAAACCGCACAATCGAAACAGTGTCTGTTATTTCACAATACTATTTTTGTTGTTGTTGCTAGGACTCCATTTTTTAATATGTTTGTATCTCCAGCTAACTGGAAACACTGTCACTTCATAGATACAAAACTACCTTTTGGTTTATTCAAACTTGGCATCTGTTTAGTTTTTAGGCTAATGGCTCATTTTGGCTTTAAACCCACACCACCACAGTAGAAATTAAGTTTGAAGACATGGGTTTGATGAACCAGATTTACTAGTACTTTTTTTTTGTTAATTGCCTGTTCCACCCAGCAGAGGCTGTCAGTGTTTTTTACAATGCCCAGTCACCCCAGCTTGCCCCATCAGCTCACTCGTTCCACTTTACTTATTATGCTATGAGTATTCGTACTCTTGGTTCACCACTTCACTTGGTAACTCAACTTGGTTTTAATGGCATTGTCTTCATTACATTTGAATTTCTGTCAAATCTAATGAAGATGTAATGTAATAACCTCTTGATAATACAGAAACAAACTTTTACCATCTGTCTCCTGCAAAAGCTTCTACAATTAACCCACACAAACTTTTTTTGTCTAACAACCCAACAATCTGCCATGGTGAAAGACACAAGCAAACAAATTCAGTTAAAATTATTTTAATTAATGATATTTTTTCCAGAATAAATAGAGGGCAGAATAGTGATGTAACCTTGTAATCTGCGTTTCTAATATGAATAGTGTGCAAATCAAAATACGCTGTATTTATAAGCAAGAGTACTTTCAAGACATTGCACCTTGCTGAAAGAAATCATGGCCACAACAAGAGAGCTGTCAGGTGAAACAATGGAAGGGATTATCCATCTGGTCTAAGAAGGAAATCCAATATCAAAAATCAATTATCATTTACTTCACAGAATCAGTTCTATGATGTGGTACAAATACAAACAAAATGAGAGGGTTATAAAAGGAAAATATTCAGGTAGACAAAGATATCAGTGGACTCAAGTGAAGTAATTTTGGTCTGTGGATGACTGGATGAAAGTAAAGTTTAACAGTGATTAATAACAAATCTGCTTTAGCAGCGGAGGTGATACTAAAACGTTTAAAGCTGACTGAGGAAACAAGCAGTTTTCCTCACTTATTTATGATAGATTTTTATGCCATACAAAGGATCAGAGGATGTGGGAATCATTACACTATCAGTAAATGTACAGGTACATGCTGACATCTTATCATTCTGTCTGCACATTAGCCATAAATTTAGGTTGATGAAGATTAAGGAATTTTACAGAATGATAATCCCCAACCAAGCAATGAGTGTTAAAGGCATTTCAGCTCAGTAATATAATGACAAGTAAACAGTCAGGATGTCAAACAGAAAATTGCTGTTTAAAGAAAAGGACCTATCCTGGAAGCAGGAATCAGCTATATTCCTGATTTCATTTTTTTTTTCCCTTTCCTAATAATTAAAAAAATATAAATACATTTTTTGAGGAGTGCCAGAGGGGAAGCCAGAATGTTCAGCTACTAAACAAAGTGTTTGATGTGATATTTATTATTTATTTTATTTTTATTTTTTTCAGTATTTATTATTTTAGCCATGGGTTGTAAGTTCCACTCAAAAGAGATTTTCAGAACATATGGTTTTCACTTGGATGACAACAGTCTGCGTGACATACATGGTAAGCTTACAGGGAGTTCTAAAAGAGGTTATGAACTTATGGAGTGTTGAGAAGTATTAAAAATCCCCAAGCACTGTCTGGTTCCAGTGAGTGGGTACTCATTCGAACAGTGAAACATTTCTAGGGACAGAGAGTGCGTGCGTCTGCAAGTTCAATGGCATTTGTTTTTATCCTGGTTTTAGGATGTGTGTCATGCATGGGGAGGAGACGTTCAATCGCCTGCTTAGCATTGCCGATGATATATTTAAGTTTGTCTTTTAACCAAGTTTATTGACAGAGAGCACCATGAAAGTTGTACTGCGAGACAGATGATTTTGAATGTGCCTATTGCTGATTATATTTTCTGATGTGACTTGTGTGACTACCATGTTGTTGTTTTTGTACATTTTTACAGCTTCAAAGAATAAGAAAAGGCTTTTCCCTCTTATTTCATCTTCCCCACTACAACTTTACTCTTCAGCGTGTCTTCCTTTCTCTCTATCATTGAATTATTACCTCATCTTATTTTCCTTTCTCTCCTCATTTGTCTCATTCCTCACCTTTCCTATGCCCTACTCCTCCTTTCATTTCTCCTCTTGTTTTTTGTGTAACCTTCTCTTTCTACATCTTCTTCTCATCCTCCACCTCCCTCTTCTTCTCTGCAGCCCCTCAGTCCTTCATCTCTCAGTAACCCAGCCTATCTAATTAACTTTCCACTGCTAGGGTTATACATCACTGTAGCTGTCACTTCACAAGGAAAGGGGAGGGGAATTTTAATTCTTACCTCTTTTCTGTCATCACTTCCTTTCTCTCTCACTCCCTCTGTTTCACATGTTTAGTCTTTGGTCTCTTTGTGGTCTTTGTTCATCCATTATCTCTCTCTGTTTCTGTCTCCATCTCTGTCTGTCATCCCTGCATAAATAGATGTCTCCCTATTGATGGTGAACATTAGCATGAGGCAGAGTGTAACAAGGGTTTTGGTGTGGGCCTTCAGCAAGACTTGATACCATGAAAGGCTTGAGAAAATGAAGGATTTGTGGTGCACTGCTTCTCAACCTCCTCACCCTTTATTTCAGCACTTGTCAGCTTTAGATTAACAGAAAGAAAAACCTTGTTCACCAAAGGTATAAGTTTAGAAATGCCAAAGAGGGTTTATATAAAAAGCTTTAGATTATCAAAATATAGAAATGAATAAGGTCACACTTGAAAAAAAGCCAGTAGAATATAGAATTTTAAGGAAATGGCTAAGGGTAGAAGATGTGAATGAACCTAAGAATAATTACTGTAAAAAAAAAAGTGTTATCGTGGTAATATCTGATCTCTAAACTGTCTAAAGCTGCAGTTTTTCCACTACTAAAGTGCAGGAGCACATAATGCTTCCGAATGACCAAGAGGTTTAAGCAAGGGTTTTAGGTTTGTGTCAGGCTTTTGCAGATTTCTAAGGAGTAGCCGAAGGGAACACATGTTCAGCTGATCACTGTATCTGAAAGTGAGTCTTTTCCACAGCAAGAAGCACAAATACTCCATCAACGTCCAAGTACAGTGCGACTCCACAACTATAATTACCAGTGCCATGGCTAAATACCCAGGGTCTAACTACAGTTCTTTCATTTTGAAATATCATCAAACTTTTCCAGAAAATGAAAAATGACGGTAGCGGCATTTATGTGATTTTGATGAATTAACCTGTTAAGCTTGTATTTATTTCCTTTAAGTTTTTTTTTTTGTTGAATTTCAGAACATCATATTTGGGGTGTCACCCTGGTCAAAAAAGCTGTGGCTTCATGTCAACCTTCAAATGGAGTCAATAATCATGGGTCAATACTGAACAATACAAAGTTTGCCTGCATTGAGTTCAGTCTGAAATACATACTTTGCCTGCCTGTAACCAATCCTCTTTTCTTAACATTTTACTAGAAAAATAGAGAACAGGTGCAGAAATGATGAAAATACAGTTTTCATAATATAGAAGGCAAGTTAGTATTTTAGTGTGACCACCTTTATTCTTCCAAACAGCCCGAAATGTCTTAAGCAACATTTCTTCTTCTGATTTCATAAAGTAGTTCTTGAAGGACATTCAAGATTTATTTTTATGTCGGCTGCCTTTTGTTCCCTTCTCGGTCGGGATGAACCCACACTGCTTCAACAATGTTGAGTTCCAGGCTCAGCAGAAATCCATGAATGATGGTGTTCTACTGTGTGCTTTTCTATTCTTAAAGAGTCTGTTTGAAGATCATTGTCACTCTGAATAACAAAGCCATGGTCAATCAGATGCTGGCATTGTATAGTAGAGCAAAGGCTAACTGTACTTAATCATAATTTCATCAAGTTTGACAAGATATCCAAAACCACTTGCTGAAATCCAGTCAAAACATGGCAGATCCTCCACCGAGTTGTATATATGGCTATAGAGACTTGGTGTTGTAGTTGATCTCCTGAACAAAATGTCACACTTTATTTTGTCTTTCCATGAGACCTGTTGCCACTTATTTTTAGTCCAGTTCTTGTGTAATGTATCCTACCTCAGCCTCACCTTTAAGGAAGGATCCTTGAGGGAAACCAGGAAAAATACTTCCATTGTGATCATTACATTCAGCGAACAGTAGATGGGCCAGGAGTATCTCTCAGGTCCTGTGTCTTTGCTGGATTTGCTATTTCTTAATGACTATCAGATGCTGTTCAGAATTTTTTAGACAAACATAAAGAAATAAGGGTTGGCTTGAGGCTTTTGCTCAGTACCATACTCCATTTTAATTCTGCCTCATATAACTTGCTAAACTCCAATGAGGTAGCATCAAGAGTGATAACGTCCACAATATAATAAAAGTGATAAATCCACATAGGTTGGGGCAGATACAGTACATGGATCAAACACAGAAATATCATCTGAGAGATTGCAGTTAAATAAAGACCAGTCTGGTTTGAACAGAAACAAAAGTGACTTTTCATTTGGGATTATAAAACCTAAGTACTACATTAAGCCCTAATAAGGATTTGGAAATGGGCGAAACAAATTCTGAAACATAAAAGGTGGCAATCCCATAATTTCAAATCATATATCGTATATATAGAGAACTAGAAAAATTGAGACACAACCAGGCACGCATGATGACATGTGCCGAGCATAATCTTCAGAACAAAAAGAACGAAAAGAAAGGTCTTTCCAAAATAGTGCATTCAGAAAATAAAGCCAATTTGTTCAATCTCTTAATACATTTTTTCATGGCTTAGACTATTTTACATAAGGTTCAAAATATGCTATTTTTAAAATAGATTAAATTAAGAACACAATATGAAGCTACATGTTAAATATACCAAAAGAAATGTAAAATAAGATATGAAAAAGAAAATGAAAGTGGCATATTTATGGCATTCATTTTTACCTTCATGGCTGCCTTAGAGGTCGTTTTGGGACACTGAAGTGCTGGTCATCCAGGTCATATTCACCCCCCTGAGCTTGTGGGGTCTCTGCTGTCATCCTGAGTCAGCCAATTCAGTGCATCAGGGATTCATTTGTGGCCTGTTGAGCCTTGACCAGAGCACACACAACCATAGCCAGATAGCTCTATCATACTGTGTCCTCAATGTCAATCTCATCTACTCAGTTTGTTCTTTTTAATGAAGTCAGTGTCACCAAATCTGGCTCCAAACTTTGTGCATCTGTTAATGATTTAAAATCACATAAGCCTATAAATTAAATATGATGATGTTAAACTTTTTAAACGTAGCCTACAGCACATTTCCATCACTGTGTATCACAGTGTCTTCTCTCTAGCCAATTTCTTTTATTTGTTCTCACACGAACCACCTTTGTATGGTTTCTTCCAAATAACTTCATCTACAGGACCCCAACAATTATTATTTGCTTTTTTTCATCTAGAGTGCCTCTAACACTGGCCTTTGCTACAATGACGTTCAAGACATTCCTTTTTGTTGAGAGGTTTGTACTTGCAAAGTATTATTCTGTAGATTCCCTTTCATAAAAACGCTCTCCTTCTGATGTCTCTCCTTGGTCTGTGCTGTCATTATGTTTCCCAAGAAAAACACATCTGTAGTACCTATGTCTTTATATATTATGATTGACAGATTGCTGTTATGTTAGATTACTCACATCATCACATCAGACCTTATGTTAATTTGCCCTTGTGAAAGAGACAGAATGCAATAAGCAGAAAAAAAATGTTTTAACAAGTGGCATTCAGGTTTTATTCTAAAGATCATACTGTACCCTTGAGTTATTTTATCACAATGAAGCCCAATGATGCAATGTCTGGAGAAGTTCCCTTATCAGACAGTCCATTTGAAAATGGTCCATTATGAGAACGTGTTATCCGTACAGAAGAGCATCTGATTGATACCTAGATTACAGATTCAGGTTCATACCATTCTTTCTGACATTTATGATTGTTGCAATCAGTGACATTTTTCATATAAATTTCATATTCTTTTACAGCTTGATCCTAAAGTGGTTTTGCATTTCACATGACCTTTTCCAGTTATCCCCAGTTAATCACATCCACCTCAACCTCGTGAAACCAAAAGAAAATAAACCCATATTACAGTGTTTTCTTTTATATCTGCATGAACCGCATGCACATTGACTCAACAATATCCTTTTCATCTTTTTATAAATTTGATCAAAGACAAAAGTTAGACTTGCTTTTTATTTTATTTTTTTATTTCATTTGAAGCAACTAATATTTTCAACTTGTAAAATTTTTAAACTATTTATAAACCTTCAGATTGAATCCCCGTATTTCCATCAATAGTAAGTTTGGGGGGACATAAAGGTTGTTGTTTTTTTTTTTTTTAGATGGGCTCCTGGTAAGTCCACCTACTTAATAAAGAATATTTACCATAACCCCTATTTCCCTTTGTGTCCCATTTTGGGTAACACCAAAAGGCCTTGTACTGATACAACACAGGAATATTGAAATACTTTTTTTTTTTTAAATCTCAGCTACAGTCTGCTAAGATTCACCACTGAATGCCAACCCAGCTTTTGTTTAAAATGGAAAAATACATACATTCTAAAAAGAAGACTTTATCCAAAAGCATTTCTTTTCATCCAGTCTCATACAAGCTTTCCTCGACTGCTGACACCATCAAATGAACAGAGAAGAGCGGATGAAGGGAGGATAGAAGGGGGATCGGATGAGCAGGAGGTGGAGGAGGATGGCAGAAAATAGATGTTTCTGTCGATTTTGCAGGAGAAAATAAAGGCGTGCAGGACAGCAAGGCTTAAAGCCAAATCAATGTTGTCAGCAGCTGGCACTTAAGAAGGGGCCATTAAAGTTTAAAAAGTTTGGAAAGCAGTGCTGGAATTAGGGCCAAATGGGTTAGAGGTAGGGGAGCGCTGGCTTCCATTAAAATCAAAGCCAACGAGAGCTGACAGATCCTCTCAGGATTCTTGCAGTCTTCCTGTGTTTTTTTTTATTGTCTTCTCCTTTTTTTGTCATCTCTCTCTCTTTCACTCTCCCTTTGTCGACACTTTACTCTATGGGAGCTTTCTGTTCTTTTAATTATTTTTCTTCTCACCTTTGCTTCTCCATAACTCAGAAATCACTGTCCCTCTGCGATAACCACAGACTGTACGTAAAAGGTGGACATAACTTTTGGGTCTAAAGAAGGAAGTCCCTTAAACCTGCTTTCTGGGTATCTGAGTATTTTGAGGTACTATAAGAATTTTGGAAAATGACCTTTCAGCTCCCTTGCATGTGACCTCACCAAATACTTTCTTGACTTTTTGGCCTTCCACAAGTCTTATTTACAACAAGAACATGACCATGTATTAACTAATTCTCCTTTCATAAAAGGTTGATAAACCTGAGTACTGTGATATTCAAATAACATATTCAAGTTAATTTCTATGCAAGTTAAACCTTTAAATAAATTCTTGACATTGTTTTTACTCAGACACTTTATTATCATTCCACTCACACCCTGGCCCTAATGAGGAAGCATAACAGTTTGGGGGCTCATCCAGAAACCGCTAAAATCAATTTGGAAGGAGTCAAGTTGAAAGGAATATCTAACAATAAATGCTGGAAAAAGACACATATACCACATGATATGCACCTTCTTCATTGTCTGTTGAATTTTTTTTACTCTGTCCCAAAGAAGGTGTTTTGTTTTACTTACCATTCACATAATGAATGGTGAGTAAAATTCCAACATTTTACTCACCATTGAACCATTGAACTTGTATTTTCTAAAAACAATGTACTTATATCATTAATGTGGCTTTATTTTATCTGGATGTCTGCTTTAATATTAACATTTTTGTCAAAGAATTACAAATAACTTCTGTAGGTGAGTGTTTGTGAAATAGGAAACATGTAAGCACTTAGATGTAGGAGTTCAGTAGCTCAGACTGGTTATTAAAAATTGAGAGCAGAGAAGAAATGAATACATAAAGAAAGTGAGAAGAGTCTGAAGTAAGCAGAAGTTTTTCAGTGAAAGAAGTCACAGGAGATATTTGCACTAGATCAGGTCTGGCTGAGAGGAAAAAAGTGTAAAGACAAAGCCTGACGGAGAGCTGGATGGTTGGTGGGAGCACGGCAGACGCAGAATAGGCACGTGGGAAAAAGAGCAGATGAAGTCGAGAAACCAGGCATACAGGATTTAACATTTGACCCATGGAGAATTCAGTCAGCAGCAGTAAACATACCGTAATTTCCGGACTATAAGCTGCTACTTTTTGCACAAGCTTTGGACCCTGCGGCTTATTGTCCAGTGCGGCTTTTCTAAGGCTTTTTTATGATTTTTGTGACATTGTAAGAGGATTTGTTTTGGTTTGTTCCGCCATTTTGCCTGGCGGAAAGGCATGTGATCAGACAAAGAAAAGAGTGATATGTTGGTCACATGTCCGTCCGCCAGCCAAAGTAGTGCCGTACGAATTAGCGTGAAAAAGAGACTAGATTAGAAAGCTGGCTCTCGGTGGCCCTGTACCCATATCTGCAGCAGGTCTCCAAGGTGAACAGCCTCTGGCATGTTAGAACAAGGCAGCTAAGGGAAGTCAGCAAGTCAGATCTGTAACTTTGGGATAAGGATTGGCTCTAGGGGCTGGGTCGGTCGGGCGGCGGTGCATGGCCCACTTTGCGGGGCTCGGGCCAAGGCTGGTGGAGCAGTCGCTCCGTCGCCCTGCCATCCCCCCGTGAGGCGGGCCGTGCACCGCCGCTACTAGCCCACTGCTACTAGCCTGCTAGCCCCACTACCGCTAGTGGCGAGCTAGTAGCGGCAAGCTAGTAGCGGCGGTGCACAGCCCGCCTCGCGCCGAGGCTGGGTCAGCAGTCGCTCCCTCGCCCTCCACCAAAAGAAGCGCGTTGCGCGGCCCACCTCGCTGGGCTCGGATGTTTGCGTCGCGTCGCGCGCCGTGGGTTTTCACGGGGCAGTGTTCCATAATAAAAAGAATGTGTTCCAAAACAGTAATCTCTTTCCTGACAATCCCCTTTGTGTCTATTCTCTTACATATGATAATTAAACATTAAGACACCTGAGGCTTTTAGTCCGGTGCGGCTAATGTATGAACAAAATATTTTTTCATAATTTCAAGTTGTGCGGCTAATATTCAGGTGCGCTTTGTAGTCCGAAAAATACGGTACAAGGAACCAACACATTTGACATAAGTAGCCAAGTTTGCTACCAAACAAAAACAAAGAATAATCTAGCAAGCACTGAACAAACACTGGGGTAGATATGCTACTGAAGCAGATTGAGTGATTAAAAGCATCTGTGCCAAAGTGGTAGTTGCCAAGAGCAAGAAGGAGGTGCTACAACAGGCAAAATAGGGACAAAGAAAAAACGCAGGGGTATGAAGAAACGGAAAGGAAGAAGACAAAGGGAAAGACGCAAAAGTCCTGATGGACACTGTGCTACATAGTGTTGGAGGTGAGCAAAATTAATAAGACAGTTTTGTTGTTAAGTAAAACGTACAGAAATATGCTCCAGTAAGGGAAGCTACAAAACACTCAGAATGCCCTTGAGTAAGATCTATGAGTTCTAACAGTGGCAGTTTTCCAGTGAAACCACAGCTTTGTAAAAAATAAATCATAGTGTATTCATTTATTTACTAAGTGGTAACAAAATAAACTGTAGTAATGTGTTTTCCCTAAATGCAAGACATATAAATTCCATGATGACTTCCCCATCTGTGGACAGGGTGTTAGTCAGTCCCATTTTTAACAAGTGATTACATGCAGAAATCACACACACCATTGCAGCTTACATACTGGTTTGCAGACACTAAAGAGCTTTTGCATGCTCATACATTGGTGTAGCTTCAAATCAAAGTGATTTTATGTTGCATATTGCTGCATTTGCTTATTTAAAGACAGCATTTATTCTATATGTAAAATTGTGAATGAGATATACAAATTTCACACCTCCCCTATCACCAGGAAGTGGAATCCACAATGCTGTATTATCATGTTGTTGGCACAACAAAACCATTTGGTCTTTATTATCACTGCTATTATTACTATAATCATTATTGTTATAGGGAGTGCAAGTTTATTTCTGTTATTAGGGTGATAATAGGAACCAGTTACTATGTTTGAATACAATTCATATATAACTGAACTGAATTTAATTAGTTATACCACATGTATTTTAAGTGCAGGCTGTGTTTTCTCACCTCAGGAACAAGAGCTGTTTTTAAGTCTCAAGCAGTTTTATTCCTGAACAAAAAAGTAGACAAATAAAAAAAAAACAACAGAAGACCAAAATCTCTAAATGCAGAATTTGACAATTTTTTTCACTAGCAGCTTTGTTGGCACAGTTTCTTTATCACCTTTAGCTCTTTCAAAAGATGGCTACAATACCCAATATGGCACATTTGCATATACCACATATCTTCCAATTGTAGCCCCAGCATTTATTAAAAAAATTATTCGGCCGGCCAGGCGTTTAGAAGACACTGGCGGTTGTTGGAGACCGGCTCTTATTTCCTTCTCAGACGGAATGGACGTTTTGACTTTCTGTCTTCCTCAATAGCATCCAATGACAAAGCATTTTTGACATGAAAAGATATTTGCCGTATGATTTACTGCAGGAGGGCGGTAGCCCAGATGGTATGAAAAGACTGGTAGCGTATGTATTAACCGGCGCTTAAAGGAGACCGGCTACTATTGGAGACCGGCTACATTTATTAGAAACCGGCGTCAATAAGAGACAGGCCACTACTAGAAGATATACGGTATATGTACTTTCTCCCAGTGACTTCAGCGAGGTGAAATCAGGTCAGCTTACACAAACTTTTGACAAAGTTAGGTTACCATGGAGTTTTATTGTTTGTTGACACAATGATGGGGCTTATTAAGAAACTGTAGCCTGGAGGTATTATTGGGGTGGTACACTGGGACTATATTTTTTTTTTTCCCCACTACTTCATGTTTTACCTGCGGGTAAGGCAGAAGGCAGAATAGTAAGTAAATTAGAATGCTGGCAGGGGGTAGCTTGCTGTTGTATCAAGTGACGCTGTGGAAGCCTCATATATAAGTAAAAAGAAGTTAAATGCAAAACAAGCACGCAAAATCTTCAACCCACAGATGAAGAGATGCACATGCATTTTTATGCATTGATGCACACACACAAACATGAACTTAAAGGACACGTCCACAGCTGCCCCCCCTGCTCTCTTGGTCTCCAGAGCCTTTCTGTTTACTTCCAAAACTTGTTTTCATTAGAGTGTGAGGGATAGATTAGCAGATATCCTCCAATAGCTCTAAGTAGTGTATGTTTTTTCAAAGGTGTGATTAATGGAAATTTATTAGCCTACTTCACACTCCCTGAGGTGATCATCATAGATGTGTTTGTTATTTTGTCACTCTCGAGCTCAGTGTTTCAACGTGTGTGGGAGTTTTGTCTGTCTCTCTCTCCCTCTCTCTCATTTGTTTTACCATCTGTCACTGCATATGTTTGGGGGCTCATTTACTCTGCAGATCTAACTTCCTGCATTTTGCTGTGTGTTTGTACACATCATTTTCATAGTCTCTCTTCTTGTCTACCTGTACATGTTTGGGTGAATGAATTTGTCTATGCCTGCACCTATGTGTGCTCTGAATGTGTTTGTTTGTATGGTACAGTAGAGTAGGCTGATATTGCTTTATGTCCCTGCTACATCTGGGTTACTAAACTCTCAGTCTCTCTCCAGCCTCTGTCATTTAGTCCGTTGTCAGCTCCCATTCCAGCGTCCGTCCATTCAACAAGCCTAATGGTCTGTGTAATACACTCAGAAAGCTTCACAGCCTCCCACCTATTGGTGTTGTTGGAGTGAGTGTGTGTGTGTGTGTGTTCCATGTCCAAGTGCAGGGGGAGCAAGAGAGGAAAATAAAAAGAGAATGGGAGGCAAGGTGAGCTAAGGCTAGGTGAACATAGAGGTTGAACTGAATCTATTTGTGTGGGCAGAATTCTGTGTGTGTTGTGAAGTAGTACTAGTGTCCTTTCAACCTCTATGAAACCTCTCTTCTTCTACTCTTTTATCCTCTCAGTCAAAGATTATCAAGTCAACACAGTTGACTATTTTTAAGTTCTGGTACAGATTAAGTCAGTTGATTACATTTTGACATGGATTAAATTTCTCGCTAAAAAGGTTGATATGAAGATCATTAAAATGTTCACATCTTTCAACAAACAAACAAACAAACAACTATCTATGACTGCCTGAACTCTCAAGTTTCCATAATTTATCAGTTCATGACTCCTTCCCTATTATTCCGTGGTATTTCATACCAGGTGCCATACTGAATTGCAGAATGAAAGTGGGGTTTATAGGGAACCAATCAAATTCAGATTAGCCCATGGTTATTCATGAAAAAAAACTTATCTATTACCATTTTATTTTTTATTATATTTTTGATGAAGGCAGCTACATTGCTTTCATTCTCCCAATAGTCGCAGTTCATATATTCTTATACATGAACACTCTTGGGTATTCTATACAACAAATAAATACAGAATGAATCCATAAAACCCAAAGTTGCAAAGAGAGCCTGTTCATTCTGAAATTACCACTTGGCATTGTGGCCGTGCCAATAAGGAGCTGATTCACTATTAGCAGATGAAATGGATAAAGACAGCCAAGAATGATTTTAAAGAAAATGGTAGT
Organism: Pelvicachromis taeniatus; assembly: GCA_015108175.1. Classification (NCBI taxonomy): domain Eukaryota; kingdom Metazoa; phylum Chordata; class Actinopteri; order Cichliformes; family Cichlidae; genus Pelvicachromis; species Pelvicachromis taeniatus. The sequence goes on from VURO01019471.1 coordinate 14,191, forward strand.
TGTGTAAAATCCTTTTAAATATAATTTGACAGCTGCTTCGACAACAGTGATGCCAAAAACTATATTTATACACCTTTTTAGGACACTGACAGAGGAGAAATATCATGCTACTTACACACATTTATGTGCAGAAAGTGTCTTCTGGTTATTTGTAGAAAATGAAATATGACCAAAAATGAAAGATGGCATTGTTTGCATTCAATGGAAAACCTTATGGCGGTAATGAAATTATTTCTTGAAAACAACCTTGATTCGTGCTTTACTTTTGCAGATGCAGTTCTGCACCCTCGTTCTTGTCCTTAACTATACTTCCTCGTGCATCTGCTTTTGACTTAAATACACTCATTGTCCTAAAAAGGTGTTTTTTTTTCCATTGAAACAACTCCACTGCATATACAGCACCTGTTTTCTTTCTCCTGATCTCTTTCCAGATGTTCTAGCTCTGATATGTCCTCTGATGTTTTGCTCTCTCCACCTCTCTTCTTTTTTAATCCCAGAAAAATCTTGTCCTTTCACCAAAACCACGTCCCCTTTCTCTTTTTCAGCTAACTTGCCTTCGACCCTTTTGCTCCTTTGTTTTGCCAAAGGAAATCATCCATGAAAAATGTTTTGAACCCCCATAATTGCTACTTCCTGCGTGTTTCCGTCTTCTCAATGCCAGAGCAATGTGGTTGCTAAACTGCTGTTGGAAAGAGATGGGTACAGACACATTTCCATTCATACTGTATCCACATAAACAGCCTCCCACACAGACTTGTTGTATATTTGGGCTAAAATGTGCACGGGATGCATATGATACACACAGAAAACCAATTTTTTTTAAAAAATGTTTAGATTAATTTGTTAGATCACAATGTTTATATTTTATTTTAATTTTTCTTTGGACACTATATTATTTAATGAATTGTGTACATTTAACTTGAAAGATGCAATATGGCGCTTATCCAAAAAAAACATAGCATAAAAAGCAAATGTGGACTTAAAACTTTCATTAATTGTATTTTGATGTTTTATTTTTGAGGACTATACTAGGTTTTTAATTGTATAACTGTTATAAACACATTATTACACACACAAAGCTGAAAAAAACAACTGAAACTGTTGGCTAAAGATAAAAGGAAGAGAAGAGGAAGAAGGCATGTTTGGTGCCAGTGAGAGAGAGAAGGAAAGGCAGGACTGCAAAGGTGAGAGGAACAACTTTAAAAATAGGGTAAATGATGACGGTAAAGAGAGACAGAGTGCTGATAGGATGGAGAGAAGGAAGCTAGATAAATTGTGTGCGCATGAGACTAGGTGGATGTGACGCAAGGCCAGAAGCACTGGAGATGGATTCAAACTGTTAGTATTTACTATTTCAGTTCTCTTTTATTTAATTTAATATTTAAATAAAATTGATAGTGTTTGTCAAAAGAAAGAATATTGATTCTTCTCATTACTATTATATAATTTATTAACAACAATGAATATAAAAGTGAAATCTGAACTGGAGTGCTATTTCATCATGACTGATAAAATGGCATGTGGGGTTTCTTTGTGCAGTCATAGTAGTAACTTCAGTGCACCCCATTAAATTAATAGTGTAATCATGAAAATAATGTGTAAAACACAGACATTTTAATGTAATGCAGGCATGTCAGTAAGTACATGTATAAACAGAAGTAAGAATGAAAAGCACTATTTGTACCTTATTCACAAACAATATTATATTCACAGACACATCCTTCCTCACACTACTTGCTCTCAAGCACACACTGCCTCACATGTACAGACAGCTAACGACAAGCCACCTAATACTTACAGACACTTTCATTTAGAATGAATGTCATCACTAATCCGATCTTAAGCTTCATCAAATGACTTTCTCCCCTTTCTATCTATCCATCTGTCTGTCTATCCACAGTCTCACTTCTGTTATCCTTATTCCTTCACATAATCACCGTACATACATTTCTCATTCTTGAATTTCCGTGTTCTTCACTTCCTTTTTTATTGATCTCTTCCTCGCTCTACCCTTCCTTGTAAGCCATTGTCACCCACTAATTGCCTTTTTGTCTTTCCAATATCATATCCTCTTCTCCCCTTGTTTTCCTACGCATTATTTCCTACTCTTCACCTCTATTTCCTCCAACTTCATCCTCTCTTTTTGCTGCCCTAGTTTGTTGCATTGATGTTTCTATTGTTTAGAAGAGAACCAATTTCCATTTCCCCTCTTAAGCGTGCATGTTTCCAACTCTTGTCTCTGCCACATCCAACCGGCCATACCCAAGTTCGTTTTAGATATAGCTTTCTGTTGCTATGGCAAGCAAGTTGTTAGAATTCGATTTGGGCTATGTTGCCAAGCGTGACTGAGTCTTGCTCCTGTAAGGCTATAACTGAGCCCTGGCAGCTTTTGTTGGAAGCCAAAGGGAAGATGACAGGTGTGCACCAGGGACCTGTTAAAGGAATACCTTGACATTTAGAGATACTGCGGTATTTTCTTTTGTTCTATACATAAATAAAGAAGTTCAGTTAAAGTGTCTCTTTTTCATTGTCACTATGTCTCATTAAAACCAATAGGCATGACAGGCTAATGAGATAGCTCTACACAGCTTTTTTAAAGAGGTTGCCGTGCCCATTTTATTTAACACAAAATCATTTCTTTATTTTTGCCCCCTAAATCTTCTACAGAGACAGAACTATGATACTAGTAACTTCTAGCTTCTATTAAAGTCATTTTATCTGCAGTTGTTGGAAGCTAAGCAGTTTGAAGATGTTGCCAATTTTTGTGTGAGACCAGTTACCATGGTTACGGTTGTCTGCCTTGTCTTTAATGTTAGTCGAAGAATCATTATACCCTTTTTCACAAACACAATGCCTGTGTCAGTCTGCCCTACAGTAACAGAACAGACTGACTCTCCGCTTGTAATTTCCAAATTAAATGTCTGAACGGAACCGATCACTCCCCACTCTACAACTTGCTAGGCTCTTGACTGCAGAGTTACAGAAAATAAGACTAAAAAGAAAGAATTTCTTTTAAATAAAATGAAATTATGAAATGATGCTGAAGCCTATTAAGACATGAGGCAGCCCACTCGGTCGGGAATAGCATTTACTGTAATCTGACTATTAACACATTGATCAGGAGTCATTACTCATAAAGGATGTTAGGGGATTGCAGTACAGTATACATTGTTGAGTGATGCACAATTGATTTGATTATAACTTTATGAGTGTACTGCAGTAAGTGTAGGTAAAGGTAGTACTATAAATCATTTTAGAGTATGGTTTTATTTATTTTTATTTTATCTGTTGTGTGTAAAGTTGATAAAGATTATGTTTTATTTTTATGACTATTTAATGTTGAGGTTATGTAATTCCAATTGTTATTTATTTGTAGGAATTTGAGTCTCTTAAGTAACAAAGAAATCAATCATTTAAAAAGTTCTGCAGATTTGTCTTCATGTTAATACATGTACTGCTTTTATCTAAACAGACACTCAAAGGAAACATAAGCAGCACCTCTGCTCTGTTCCATCACACAGAGAGATTGATTGTGTGTGCGTGTGTGTGTGTGCGCGCATGCTGTATGTACGGATGTTGTTTATACAGCTCAAGATGTGCCCCGTCAGCCCAAGTGAAATCATTAGTTATACTAATTGGTTCCTCACTGTTGGCGTATCTTAATCCTTCATTCCTCTCTTCCTCTTTTTCCTACATTCATCTTATTTCCCTCCTTCTGTGTCCCCTATCTTCTTCAAGCCACTTCTGATTTGACATTTTGTCTCTCACTCTTTTATCTGACCCTCCTTTCCATCTCTTCTTCCTTTCTTTTACACTCATGGCTATTTTATTCACACTTTCTCACTTCCCCTGTCATCATTTCTAATATAAAGTAGACAAATAATGGGGATGCAGATGTCTGCTGAGATTACTGTCCAGCCTGTGGGTATGTGTGAGAGAGCGAGAAATAACAAGCAGAGCTTCCTTGAACATTACAGAGTAAATAAATAAGCAAGTGAGGCAGTCAATAGAAGCCAAGATTGTCTAATGATTATTGCTTAAAACTCACCTTGCATCTCATGAAGACGGTAGAAAATAAGGCATGGGGGGGGATAGACAGAGCATTTTGCTTTTTTAGCTGTCCACAAAGTTGTAATTAAGGTTAATACCTCAATAGCTGAAAATGAAACTGTGTTCTTTTTTTATTACTATCATCTTTTGTGATTCTATTTAGAACATGATTTTTGTGGCTGGGAAGCTACATCACTCTGTGCAGACTGTTACAGTATGTTTCTGCTTAACCACAAAAAAAAAAAAAAGATCGAGGGAATATTTCAAAACGTTTGCAGCCCACGGACCGTTCTACAAATAATTAATTTTCAGTGTATTTGATTATGGTTCAGAATGTATTGTTTTAAAATCAAATCAAGATTATCATGTGAATCTAATGAACTACTTCTAATCTTTCTATAATGTTCCAACATTAGTGTTCAATTGATTTTTGATTTTTGTCATTAGGAGTGTTTGTAATGCACGAGTGGACTGGGTATTTCACTGAAATACGTAACCCAGATCCAATGACACCAACAAGAACCTGCTAACAAACGGTCATAAAGTCCATCAAAGGGTACTTTAAAATAATTTAAAAGTTTTTATTCAGTTGTTGGGCTTTGTTGTTTTGTTTTTGTTTGTTTTGTTTTGTTTTGTTTTTTGGGGGGGGCATTTTTTCATATCAGCTTACTGATTCAAACACTGGAATATCTTTTATTTAGCTAACTTGACATCCAGATATAGCAAAGAAGTGTTTAAGTATCAAATATTGTTATCCTTATATTTATGTTTGTGTTAATGGGTGGCTGTAGCTCAGGTGGTAGAGCGGGTCACCTCCTCAGCAGAAGGTCAGTGGTTTGATCCCAGGCTCTTCAAGTCTACATGCCAAGTATCCTTGGGCAAGATACTAACCCCATGTTTGCCTATACTGGTGATGGTCAGAGCTGGCAGCCTCGCCTCTGTCAGTGCGCCCCAGGCAGCTGTAAGTCTTAGCAACAAATGCTAAGACTTACAGGTAAAGTTGAGAAGATAGATAAGAAATAAATGTTCACATACCTTTTGGAAATGACATCACACAAGACAAAATATTTTCAAATTTGCATTCAGTGTTTTTATTTTTGGGTTTCTTAAATATTTATTAATATTAAATGGCCTGCATTTGTATAGCGCTTTACTAAGGATCCCAAAGCAAGTTCTTTGTCTTCGTCATGCACCTTGGAAGTAGGTGAAGTTTTGCCAGAAAAATGTGTTGGGCTTTTGACAAGAAATCTGTTAAATTTCAAATAAGCATATGTTTTTAAAAGAAGCTATAGAATTTCCCAGCTTCAACAGTTTGTAATCATTTTTTAAATTAAATGCGGCACTTAATTGCTCTATCTTTAACAGCTCTTATTCTTTTAAGTTTGATTTGTGATAAGTGTGATACAATATCAAATCACCTGGGAAAAAAAAAAAACAAGAGCTTTTTCCAGTGTGTGTTTTTTATGTTGCATGCTTTTACTTCACTTTACCTCTCTCTTCTCCCACTGATTTTCTTCCATTTCTCATAATCTATCTTGCTCTCTGCCTCATTCACTCCCACCCCACTGCTTCATCAAAAAGAGACCTGTTCTAAATAGAAATTCCTTTCCTGTCTTCATAGATCTTTCATGATGACAACCCTAGTCAACAGCAAGAAGTAGTCATTGCCTTCAGCAATGTGACCTCTCTTTCGATGCACCAAGCATTCCTGGGTTTCCTTTTTTTTCTTTTTACCTTTTTCAAATTCTCTTTGTTTATGCATTACTTTCAGCACCAAGACCAACCCTAAGAGCTTTGCCCCCTGCAGCAGGATTCTTTGTAAGTTTTGTTTCCATGTTTTATGCATGTTAAATCAGTGTTTTCTACATCATCTTTCTTTTATGTTTACAGATCTTTCTAGATGCCAACACTATCAGACTGGGCAACATTCCCCTTGGTAGTGCTGTGGATCCCCTGGAAGGAGCGCCTGCAGGTACCACCTACACCAAACAGACTGTGTACGAGCTTTGTGCCTGCGCTAACGGCAAGCTCTACCTGTCCCCTGCTGAGAAAGGCTCTACTTGCCAAACCACCAGTAACTTTTGTCTCTGGAGCTGAAAGTGGGAGGTCGAAATACACACAGGACATATGGACGATTGAGTTTGAAGCTAATGTTAGCCAGCAGACTGAATCACCATGAATTTATGGCTTAATGGGAAGCTTTTGCCAGCTAACAGACTGAATCAGCATGAACTGTAACAAGGCGAAAATTTCATGTCTGTTCACCAATCAAATAATATGGATTACAGCTTGGCAGGAAGCTAATGGTTGCTAAGAGGCCAAATCAACATGGACTGTAGCTCAGTGTTAAGCTAATGCCAACTAAAGGACTGAATCAACAGAGACTAGAGCTTGAGCGAAGCTAATACCAGCTCACTGGTTGAATTAATGTGTTGGTGGGTAGCCAATGCCAGTCCAGAGCATGGATGACTTTGTGGGACACAAAAGCCAACTAGATCAGCTGATGGGTTTCATGCTTAGACCACTCTTGGACATATGTGAGCAGTCTCAGTCTGGGGCTGTTGTTGAGTGTCTTTCCCATTGTTTAATTGCTGCCATGATGATTACTGAAGGTCGCAAAGACTTTGGGGGTTTCTTATGAGCAGCAACCTTTGTGTGTTCAGAAAATAGCCAACATGTCCTGACAAAACATACACTTGTTGCTATAATATGATGAAGGAACACATAACTTGGCAGTGACATGGAGATGAAAACTTGGTTATCAGTTGGCTAACAGACATCAATGATGACATTTGTGTACCCCAGTGGGTAGCTAACAAGAAAATCAAAATATAGTTTTGTCTCTAGGGAAGCTAAGGCTAGCTAACGGACCAATCTATACCAGAAAGGCCTTCTCCCTCTATTTCCTCTCCAGCCCTTCAACTCAAACATTGACATGTGACTCTCCTGCATTAATCTGCACTTGATAGTAACAATGTTCTCTCTCCCCACTTTTCATATTTTAACTCATGCAAATTATACTGATTCAACCATTGCATCCACCAGCTTCTTTTCCTGTTTTTTTTTTTACAGTCTTCATATCTATTTTTACTTTCTTTTGGGTTTTTTTCTGATAAAATATTTTGTGCCCCTCTCCATGCTCTAGTTTATTTGTTCTATGCACCTACTGGCACTGGTCAGGTAAGGAAAAGGCCTATCTATTTCTTCCAGCAGTGAAGTTTAAAAATGAAAAAGCGAATACCACATACAGTCTGCTTCAACTTCCTCCTCCACCTCTGTTTCCACGTCTTTTGTTTCTCACAAGTTATTCTATGTGGACACATGACGGTTAGCTACAGACAGCAAATGGAACATGAAAAGGGAGGAGAAAATGAGATATTAGTCTTAGATCATACTCAGGTAGGTGCTGTAGCAGACAGACCACTTTCTGGTATAGGGCCAAACTTCCAACGTCAGGCAGAGGCCGCAGTCAGCTGAAATCCAGACCAAGTTTAGTCCTCATATGGGGTGTTACATGTCTTCATCCAGGGTGTCTTGTGTGTCATACTGTTTTTACATCTTTTTTGCATGACCTTTCTGCTCTTCATGCCAGGTTTGTGCTCTTCCTTCTCAGCCACCAAGAGAAATTTTCACTCTTTGTGCTCTGTCCATTTTGTCCTTTCTGTATTTTACTACAGTATACCTACCACTCACTGTTCATTGTTTATCTTCCCAGTTAAGAAGCATCTCACCTGCCTATCTCATATTTTTCGTCTCTTACCAACATTCATCAATTGACATACATTAATGTTATTTCCACACCTTATCCGTTATTCTTTTTCCAGTCTAAGCTGGAAATGTCCCTCTATAATCATAGTATTCTCCCTTTCAAAATATCTCTAAATCTGGGCAAGGAAAGATAAAAATTTGGGGAAATGCTATTTTGGGGTGTATTTTGTTTTTTTTTATATTATTCAGTCAGTCCCAGAAGGGGGATCAGTGTGAATGGCCATGGGCTGGTTAACCTGGCACCCAAAATCTGTAATAGATGGGGAAAAACAAAAATTACAAATCAGCAAATTTGTGTGGTAGAAATCCCCCTGGAAGAAGTGATGGATGGATTTGGTTTATATGTGTATGGACTCAACTAGGATAAGGCCCTGCGGCTTACTTTCTTTTTTAAACAAAGCGATACACAGGTGCCTTTGCTACTGTTGGTAAAAGCACATCAAAGTCTGAACATTCACACTACCCTCAGTGGACCATCTGCAAGTGTCTCTGAACTATCTATTTTATCAATCTACCTACCTAGTTTGTTTTCCCTCTCTACCCCTTCTCTCCTGGTTTTGTAGAATTCTCAGTATATCCGGCTGAACAATGAATAATTCAATCATTTAAAGTTTAATTTTCTGATGTGTTCCCCTATGGTTTATTCTTGATAATAAAAAAGCACAAATTATGCCATGTATATAACAATACCAATAAAATACAAAATAAAATAATATTGTTTTTAAAAAGAATCTCTTGAATTGGTGTTGTAATTAACATGTAATGTCACTTTTTAATGTTCCTAACAATGTTTTTTTAAGGTGCTTCACTATATACAACATCAAAGAGCACTTGGTCAGACTAGAACACAACTATCTTCTGGGACTTTTTATCTTGGGAAAGCTATTTAACCCTGCTCTTATCCCTTTCTTTGTCTGCTACCTTTTACTTGAAGAACGTGGTTTCCACAGGAGAAGAATTTGAGAGACCGCTGCCAGCTGTACCCCTCAATTGCAGTCTGACAACTCACTTTAACAATACATAAAGAAGAAAGGTTGTGCTTGGGATTATTGTCCTGCTGCATGACCCAGTTTCAGTCAAGCTTCACCCTTTCTCCCATAAAGATGACAACTGACATCCTTCCCTTGTACCCTTGATTACTAGTTTTGACCTCTTAGTGTTTATCAATAAAGATGTGGTTTGACGACCATTAGAATAGTTTCCGGGTTTTTCCAGGGGTAACTGGAAAGGCAATTTTTGATGCACACCTAGTTATTTTGTTATGTAAGCATGCCTGAAATGTGGAAGAAACTGCTCAGTTCAGAAAAGCGCTTCAAGGGTTACTCCTAGTAGGCTTTCAAAGGATAAAGGGTATACTTTTAATCAAATTGTGTCCGATTTTACTCCCAAAACCCAGATGAGTTCATGGTTGACTCAGTGACTGTAAGGTATCCAGATCTTGTGGATATAAAACACACACAGATCATCACCACCTCCTCCACTCTGCTTGACAGTTGGTATGAGGTGTTTGTGCTGGTATCCTATGTTTAGATTTGGTTGGATGCCTACTAATGTGAAGATTGGCAACTCACTTGAAAGTTTTCCATTTCTGAATAATCTTTCTTATTGTAGAATGTACAGTTGTTTGAAAGTGGCCTTATAACCTTTCAATATCAATGGGAAGAAATAATTACTTTGTTAACATCAGAGCTGTCTTTTCCCCTTGGGTATTGTGTTAACACGACTAAATGTTCAAGCAGGGGTGATTTTAGGATCGAACAGTTACGGAAGCCAAGCCCCCAATTATAATATCACACATATGGACTATGCTGCTGGCAAAAAATATTCAATCATTTTCACATTTGCACACCTCAGTTCATATTGTCATGTAAAAAAATGATTCAGAATGAATGAGGATGGATACTTTAGTTATCAGCCTAGAGGATAAGGCATGTTGACCAGGATTTTAAAGTTAAAGAGCTATTTTTAGCAAATAAGAGGAGAAACGTGCACGGTTTCGTTTCAGTGTCTTTTTTCAGTATTTTCACCATGTAAAGGCAGTACTTCTGTAGAAGGGCAACTATAAAGCCAGTTTTTTAAGTAAAAGGTAATTTAAAATGCTATTTTTATCATATATTACAGAGATTAATCGTGCAGCTAAACTACTGGCTGAAATGGGTGTTTCACTGGTCCAGCCCCACCTAAGATCAAAGTGACATGTACATGGCCCATGATGTAAAATGTATTTCACATCCATGGTATAAATGGTATATATATGGGATGGAAAATCAGCCAAGGCAGGTCATTAAACTTCTGCTTATATCTTGTTGAATTCAGTTGTGTGAATCCAAAAAGAGCAGTAGACCTCAGAGCAACAGAAGCAGGTCAGCTGATCACAAACATACTGACGCTTACAATGGAAATTAATGTGAGTTGTGATCGTTTTCACCTTGCTGGGCTACTAAAACAAATCTTAGGATTCGGTCACCTGCCAAATGTCACTTTAACTCCTGAGTATACTAATGTTTCTGCTAAACTGTAGAGGTAAACATACCTACTACAAAGTAGGCAACAGAAAATGGTTGTCTTTTCTAAATTCTATTTCACTGCTTGTGTCCTTCTCTACATAACAGATTCAAGCCTACATTGATTACATTGATAGAATTAGAATTTATGTTGGAATAACATTTGTATTCTCATGTACTAATATTACTTTATCATCACATTGATATAGTAAAAGGTTCAGTTACCTTTGCATAGAAATAGAATTGTTCTTCAATGAGCTACTGTTTACTTTCTTACTTTGAGTACATTTCAGAGCCTGTACTTTTTCACTTTTAGTTGAGTAAAGAAGTCTCTTCAGTTTTACTTCAGTTTTTACTAGAGTACTTTTTTTTTATTTTGTAAAAAATTAAGACAAAGTGTAGTACGTAATGTTTTGTTGTTCATCGGAGGTTGTATTTACCTAATAAAATCTGGAAGGGACCAGGAAATTTTGTATTGTGCCTTATAGGTAACTAAGAGGGTATACTTATGTGTTGACATGTTTGTGATGCAAAATTATTTACGATCTATGATTGTCCCCGTGATTTTACTGTCTTTGAGGACAATTTTTGGTTTAACCTCACTGCTATTGCTCTCTGAATAAGTTTTTTTTTTATTATGCTCAGAATATCAAAAACAGAGCTCAAAAATGACTTATTTGTGATGTTATTTTTGTCCACAGCAATCCTGGGCTGATGGGGAAAAAAACACCACATCACCAAGAACCTTATGCTAAAACTATCGTTGGTTCACAGTTTCCTTTCCTCGTTTTTTTACCTTTCATTTTTACTCTTTTACAGTGATGGAAGAATGCTATGTGCATATTGTAACGATATGAAAATATTTTCATTTGGTGTGTAAAATTATTCCAATACCAAAAAAAAAGTTTATAAAAAATCACTCTTCATGTGCACTCCTGAGAAAAGACATCGTTCTGTATCTTGTATTGGGATTTTGCTCCTCCGTTAAACACTCTAAATTTCTTTCAGTTTATTTACTTTCTGTTCCATTTCACCACAATATCAGTATTACTGAGAAGCAATAATGTATGGGACTCGGCTCTAAACATGAACAATGAAAATTTTAGCTGCGCACAAGCAGCTTTGTTCTGGTAACATATTTCTCTGCTGTTCCAATTAAACGGACACACTTTTTTTTCACCTGCAGTTTTTAGTGCAATTTGCATTACATGGTGCTGCAAAGAATAGTAAATCAGAACTAACATGTTCAGAGATTTGGCATTATTAATTTTATAGTTGCAATATAGTGTGAAGCATATTTAAAAATATCCTAAACTAGTAAATGGTTTACCCTTTTTGAACAACCTCATTGTCTGAATAAATGCCGAAAAGACAGCAACTTTAAGTGGACGACTACTCAAACTCAACCAGCACAATAAAAAAAAGTATTTTTGTAATTTAGAGATTTTTAACAGACCTCACAAACTTCAACTCCTTGTAGACCAAGACTCTGTCTAAATGCAGTGCTATTATTGAAGTGCCGCCTCTGAATTCCTTATTTCTGTACACCAAATATATGTGCTCATAATGTCATGAGTTTCCTCATAACTAACAAACAACGTGTTTCTTAAATGGTATGTAGGAGTGTTTCAAGAGCAGAAAGTTCAATAAGGATGCACTTCACTTCAGGTTGAGACATTGGAATTTTTGTGTTGTCTGGATGAGGATATTTCTATGAACCCATTTCCCCAACATGGATGTCACTTATCTTTGAAACAATTAATGTGTCTCAATTAATCTCTTAACAAGCTCAGTGGACAAATAAGCTATAATGATCTATTAACATGTCAGAATGTACTTGCTTGCCTAGGCAACAAAACATAAAAAAGTGGAATTAACATTAAAGAGTTAGGGTTAGGGGTTAGGGTTAGCATTAAAGAAGTCTTTTTCTTATTAAGAATATATATAATTCTGTCAAGATGTGCACAATATAGTAATTTTTATTATTTGTTAATGTGGTTTCCAAGTTGTTTATGCCATCCATTTCTAATTCCCTAAAGTGGTGGCAGAAAATTCAGATGCAGATTCTCAAAAAAAAAACGAGAATGAGCCAAATGTGGCGTGTATGTGGGGTCCACAAACTGCTAAATCCAGGCAGATTTTCCATTTGGCAAGTAAATCTTGGAAGGCCACACTGGAAGGTGCATCCATCAAAACGGGCATGTAATAAAAAACAATGCAGAGTCTCTACTGTGTCAAAGTGTCATAATTTTTTTTTTTTTTTGTGCTCCTTCTGTCCTCTGCGCTCTGTGTTAGAGTTTGAGACATAACAGGCTCATTATTCTTTTTCCCAACACTCATTGCTTTTTTCCTTCTTTGTCAGTCTGTGTTTACCTGCCTATGTTCCCTGGCTGTATCGCCTCACTTCTGTGTTTTCTCTAACCTGTTTTTGTCTCCCTTTTTTCTTGATTATTACTTGGACTTGCCTACTTTTCTTTACCTACTTTGTCTGGATCCCCAGCTAACCTATGTTTGCCTACCTTTATTCTCACCACCGTCTAAGTATTATTAAAAATTGTTTTATTTATTTGCCTGCCCACTTCTGTGTCTAAATTTAAACTGAACTCTGCATTACAAACAGACAGTAGATGACTCGCCATGTAGTCAAGTGGCAGCATTTATTGAGGTGCGCCAACAAATCTCTACTTATTGATGACACAAGTTGTACATATACAGGCACGCACACAAACAAGAGGTCTAGCACTTCCGGTGTGTTATAAATGTGTGGGCTTGAATAACAAGCACTGTCAACAGAGGCATGAGATAATACTTTCATTTCCTCCTTACACATTACTTAAATGCGAGAATGGCTGGCCATTTTGGTCACTACACAAGAGAAAAGAAAAGGGGACAGTGGACATGAAATGGAAAGAAGAAGAATGACACGGGTTAGATAAGGTCCTATGTTTCCATGAATAGGGAACATATTTTTGATGATTTTTTAACCACAGGAATTGTCAGTGAATTGAAGGTTGCCTTCAATAATGGCAGCTTTTGCTAACCTTTATAAATTTAGCAAATTACCATAGCAGTCTGATGTTCTCAAAGGGCAGTCCCAGCTGACTAATGTAAAAGATAAACTTTAAGGGAAAAAATGTCCCTGTGTATCCTCAGAAATGATAATAAGATTTTATGGCACCCAGGACACACCACAAAGAGCTATTTATGTTTCTTTGTAGTCTAAAAACACAAATTGAGCTTCCAAAAAAACCAATACACAGCGTTCTTTGTAATGACAGGCATCAACAACACTGCTACAATTCTGCCTATTTTCATGTTTGATTAAGCTTGTTTTTTGATGTTAGAGGGCACGCAAAAACACTACAATTATGTGACTAATAGGAAAAAAGGATTTATCTGCTTATGAATGCAAGAGCTGATGACGTCTGAAAATAATTCGATTTACATGACTGGCACAGTGATTTTGTACTTAGTTTGATTATTAAGCGAGACTTATGGAAATTTCTGGTTGTTATAAAAAACAAAATAATGTGTTTTCAGAAACCTGCTTTCTTTCAATGACAATACTTCAAAGTGGAATAACTGTGCGCCCTTGATTAGGAATGATGATACACATATATTACAACTTTAAAATGTCCTGACGACCTATACAATGCATGGTATACAGATGTTTATTTTATGAGAATAAATATTTGTCCATGTTCTGTGGATGGGGGATAGCCATCTAAAAGATAATAAAGTGCAGAATTCACCTTTGTAAAGAATTCTGATGTAGCAGATCAAGCAAGTGGGTGACAGTCATTTGGAAATTTCTAGGATTTTTTTAAACATTTATTTCTCATAAAGTAAGACTTTGAATCATTTTCATTTCTCTTTTGTTAATAGTAGTTTGGCGTTCTGAAACACAGTTTGTGGCTTCATGTGAACTTCAAGAATTCAGTACCCCTCCCTGACATAGTGTCATCTCTACTGTCATCGGGCGGTGAGTGCTGAAAATAAAGGCCCATACGTTTCTTATGTGATTGTTTTTTGTGCTGTAGACTGTTTAAAGATCGCAAATAAAACATCATAGCCATACCCTGAAAAAAATAAAAGAAATTGCAAACTTGTTATATAATGTCCCACTTGTTAAAATTACTTTTTTCTTTTGAACCTTATTCTTACAGTATGTGACCTTTTTTAGTTTATCAGTTCTGACAGTGATTTAAAATGATCCTGAAACAGTGATTCACATTCATATATTGAGTGGTGTGAGTGTTGAAAAAGTTAAAAGAGAAAAAGCTTTCAAGACTTTCAAATTTACAGCACTCTGAATCGACCATGTGGGTAAAGCTGTGAAGTGTTCCACACTGTTTGATTAAATACGGATCGTTATTATCACTGAATGTGTATTCTCAGTTGCTGTTGTCAGTTTACAAAGTCGTTTTAGTTTTTCATAGTAAAGTTTTAAAGTCAATAACAGTAAATACAAAAAAAATTGTTTAAGTTTAAAACATACTGGGGGTCAATGTAAGAAAGCTGCAAATGGACTGTGTGTGTCGTGTGTGTGTGTGTGTGTGTGTGTGTGTGTGTGTGTGTGTGTGTGTGTGTGTGTGTGTGTGTGTGT
>VURO01019473.1:21370-35939 GCA_015108175.1 Pelvicachromis taeniatus
AAAACAAAAAAGACTAAAAAAAAAAAAAAAAACATTTTCTAATTAAAAGCATATTTATAATGATGTCAATATCTGAATTTGGCAAATGATTTCATCATATATTTTGTTAAGACTGACAAACAAAAAAAAGAAAAATCTAATAAATGCTGTGATGTTGACAAAAACAAGAAAGTAGGCTATTTTTCACTCAGCAACTTCACTTGAACATGTCTGTTGTTTAATAGTTACCCTTTTAAGAGCTGAGTTGTAAACTAACATGAAAAAAAACATGTGGAGGCCTTTAGGAAGAAGTCATTAGCAATTTGGATTTGAGAGCTATTAACCCTGACAGTTAAAAGACAATCCTGATATAATATTGATGAACTGATAATGTAGAGCATGGTGTGCTATTTTTAACTAATATCACAATTCAGACTGCCCAGCAACACTTCAAAATGAATAAAGGGAAACTGATTATAAAAAAAAATAGAAAAAATAGCACAGTGGACGTCATTCCAACTGAATACATGTTTTTTTCCCGTTTATGTTATTTGACCTCTATTGAGGAAAAAAAAGGACTCTTGAGATAAAAACAAAACACTGAGCATAGTATGAAACACAATAAATAACAACTTGGGTTGTGTGTTTGTGTGTGTGTCTAACCTTTCAAATGGTTAACCAATTAGACAGTTATACAGGCTGCAGACTGCAACAAAACCACTTAACATTGCCTTTATATCGCTTTGTTACCTAATGTTGTGGACCCCATTTTGAAGCTTGATTTCTTTTGTTGACAGAGACTCTAAGGCTCGAAGTTACTAAGTCAGGGTCGCACACATCTACACATGGGCTCTTCTCCCAGCAACACAGGAGATGCCAACACCCCGAGCTCCAGAGGCTAAACTGAAAACAATGCAGACATCGCAATAAAAGTAGAAGAAGCACTAACTGCTGAAGGTCACAAGGCTTCATGTTTCATACAGAATACTGATTTTGGGTGAATGTTTTAGTGTTGGAGCTGAACCTGGCCAGTTCTACTTTGTTTAGTTTGGAAGACTGAGAACAAGTCTGCACTAACAAGGCCCCGCGAGGAACTTTAGAAAGTCTGTTTGAAGCAACGGGCCAAAACCGTTTTTTTTTTTTTTTCACAGTCAGCAGAACTTGATATATCACTCTATACAATTTTTAGATAAACATTTTTTTTGTTTCAATTGGGGTAAAGAGTTTACAAACTCAAATCTGATGGTGTCTTATTGAGTGCTCATAATATCAATAAGTTTTATCGTTTATGGATACATGATTAATACATGAGTAACCATGCGGTTCATTGCATCATGTTAAAATAAATTGAGAGACTATTAATGAAGGAAACAACAACAATAAAATAATGATTGTAATAATCAGCAGAAATAGTATTAGTACAGTGAGTGTATAGCCAGAGCTAGCAATACCAATGTAAATGTACATGTAGGAAGTTCAACCTATTGCTCAAAATCATATGGAATAGGAGGCAGGAGCTGGAGCTAGATAAGCAGATAAAAAAGAAAATAAAGGGGAAAAAAGAGAAAATGGATGAATATTGTTGTTATTATTGAACCTTTAGTTAATATGTTAGGGCAAATAATTACCCTCAATGTAGCATGCTATTAGCAGACAAATTGAATTTGTATTGGGCACGAGCACATTCGACAGTTTGTTTGAAGTTAACTTTTCTAGATCAACTTTTGCGTTGGTTTAGTGAACAAACCCAATCCCAAAAGGCTTTCTGTTTGAATTACTGAATGAAAAACATGCTGTGAGTTTTTGCACCACATAAAACAAGGTAAGCATGCACTGATTAATATGAGTTCAATCTGACAAATTGAGATAACCTGTAGTTAAGGTGCACTTTGTCTTTTATGGACTAATTTGCTCTTCTTACCTAAAAACAAAGAAACTGTTTCCTTGGCTACTGATTAGCAAAAAACACAGAAATCTCACCAATATTCTTGTAATGAATTCACAGGATGTTGTGCAAAAAACAAAGGAGTTTAGGCAAAACTTCAGATCCTGAATATTCTTTCTTTAGACTTCATCACATGTTTGTTGATATTATACACAAGAGTTATATTTTGAATCATAATAATTTGTTACAGTGCTGTCATCCAAACGTTTGGGATATTAAAGGTAAAGTAAAAAAAAAAGCTGTAAAAAGTAGCCACACATGTGCATGCACACAAATTATTTTTGAAAAAAATTTATACATACACCAGTTGATCAATAATGGCAAGCTGAAGGACATTTAGAATTGGAAACAAACAAAATCCCTGTCAACTCAATCACCTATCCTGCCAGAACATCCAAACCTATTTGAATAATCCACATTTTTGCTCTGAATTAATCATTCTTGAGTGATGGGTTAATATTATGCAGCTGAATCAAGCCCTTACCTCTTCTATGGCGCATAAGCATTTGCCAAGACATAGTGTATGATTTAATTTGAGAATGACAGTACTTATGCAAATCAAAACTGTCCTCAAGTAGCGCTATGGGGAAAGAATCGTTATTTAGAAGGTGAAGATGTTAAAATTGTAAAATTCAACATAAGGACCCTACTGAATAGCCTCCAAAATTTATTCAAGGGTAGAGGGAGGGGAAATGAACGATTTGCGAGGGGGGGATGAACATATTGCTCTTCTCACTAAATTTGTGAGTGAATAATTTTTTCCCTCAGATGAAGTGAGCGGATTTGGCAGTTACCCTCAGAGTGTGTTGCGGGTGGGGGAAATCTGTTTGTTGGTGAGCTCTTTTGCAGTTTATCAACTTCCCCAAATATGTAGCCTTTATAGCATTGAATAGAGTGAAAACTGCACTGGATCCTCAATTAAAGAAGAAAACATGGAAACATGCCTTCATCTCATAATGAATAATTAAGGCCGTATCTTATCAGCTGCTAGGAAGTATGATGGGCACAGTGTGGAGAGGCTCTCGGCCATATTGACTTTAATTGTGACTGGCATCTGAAGGCTTTCTTCCCAGTGTGGCAAAGAAAATGTCCCTTCTGCGTAGCTGTGCCTGCAGCTCACAATAACGGCTTTTAAAGGGAAACAAGCTGTAATTAGTGGATAGAGAGTTGACCCTCATGCATAAAATCCCCAACTAATGCACCGGGATCAGACTTTAGAGGGTACTGTTGTTGCACAATGTAGCAGGGAATGCCCTATATTAGAGGAGCTCCAACCACAGGAGTTGTTTACAACACCCATGATTGTGTGTCTGGACTTCTTTTTACAACTTGCAGTTACCAGGAAATATATGTCAAGTTGAGATGAACTTAGCACTATTAAAAAGATAATGATATTGCCAAACACAATTTGCCCAGTTTGCTTAATCGGGCTCACTGTATAATACAGGGTTGGGTAAAGGACAAGAAGGAAGACATCATAAATCTTTCTAACTGCTTGAGCGGAGTTGAGATGACAGCAGATTTTAATCAATAAAGCATACAGTAGTGTTTGCTGATAGATTAAAAATTGCTTAACATAAATACTCAAATATGTTCAAAGTACTTCATCCATATCTCATTTCCAAAACTGCTTTAATTGTCTGTTTTCACAATCTCAGTGTAGCTCCAACTACTTCCAGTAGAGAGTAGAGTGGGGGCCAAACAGCACCTTACTTTGAGATGGTTCCCAATGCCTAAGATTTCTTTTTATGTATTCGCAAGGTGAAGCTCACTCATGTAAAACATTATGTGCTAACTACATGTTAACTATTTATCTATTTGTTTCTCCAGTATCTTTATTGTGTCATTGTTAAATGTACAAAATAATATATAATCAACTTTCATCACAAATGGAACGTAGGGAAAGTATATTGGAAGTCTTTGTCGTTTCTATCTCAAATACTAGAGGTGTATCTCATCTCTAAATTCCAAAATACCATCATAAGGATGACCTTTAACTAATGCAGATTTTAATAAAACCTTTGCATAAGTGCTAGTACAGTGGGAGAAGTTTTCTTTTACCAGAAAATGTAATCTTTTAAAGCTGTTGCAATATCTCCTTCTGGAAATCTCCAAGCTTCTGTGCTAATACCGCTTGAAATGGTGGTGAAAACTGACATAATCTCATACGAGTGTCTTCAACCTGGGAGCAGCACCTGCACAAAGATACAAAACTGAGAAGTGCATGATACAACTAGCTGAAACAACACGTGCGCGTCACTTTTGGAATGTACCGCTGTTGGTCGTGGCAGTGGTGGATATAATGGGGCCATAAAGTCAAATCCTTAATATAATTTGTATTTATTGTAACTGAAAATGAATTATGTTTGAATTCCTGCTACTATTGCCACTGCTATTCAATAATGAATAACTCCAGCAATAAACAGACAAAAGCAATGATCACAGAATCTGTCACCCGCGGCTTTCATCTAGATTCCGTATGTACCATTTCACATTTGCCATCATATTTTTGACATGATTCAAAGAAAATAGGTAATAAGCTGTTTCCCTATCCTCAACCCTGGCTCAGTGGGGTTTTTTTTTCTTTCTATTTTTCATTTTTGAAATGGCTTGGTTCTTTTAGATCTTCATTTCTGTATAGCATCATGAAGAAGAGGATTTCACTGACTTGGGATGAGCCCTAGTGTGTTCATCAGCAAAGGCACAAAGTACAAGATTGTAGATACAATTTGACCTTCAAGCAAAACACAAAACAAACAAAAAGAAACAGATTTTTTTTTTTTTACTTTTACACAATTCTCGATTAATGTCTGTCAAATGCACCAACTCTACTAAAATTGCCTGTGGAAAGTTTCCTCATTTGGGATTTATTTCCTATAATGGCAAGGGCTCAGACAAAACACTGTCTCACAAGTGCTTTATCAAAAAAACAGAAGTGCGTTATAAGAACTGTGACAGTCAGTTATTGCAGTGCAAGCTCTCATGCAGACTGTGTTTATGCGCCATGACAAAAAGGGTATTTTTTTTTTTCACCTTTTCCACAGCAGTATGGTAAAAGTCAAATGGTAGATTTAACCTCCCAAAAATAGTGACAGATCTGCACAGTGCAGTTTCCTCATGAACAGTTTCTTTATATGAGCGGGGTTTTCTGGCATTTGTTTTAATGAGTGTTGATAAAGACTTTCATCGGGTCATTTTCAGCACTAAACTTTAATGAGCAAGAACGCAGAGCAACAATGTATTTGAAATTCATTAAGTCCTATTTTTGCACTGGCAACCAGTGACTCTGGATCAGTACTTTGACTAAAACAAACCATTTGATTGTCTATGCAAACAAAGCAAAATATAGATGACTGTGTAGCCATGTCAGCCCCCCCCACAGAAGGCATGAGACAATCAGGAACAAAGTGAAACCAATATACCGTAGTTTATAGTTTAATAATAAGTCTTTAGATTCTTGTAAATATATATTTAATATAATTTTACCATAAAATCAAAAGCTCTGCTCGATTATTCTTTTGTAACAATGCCATTAATCCAGTCTCATTGCCAAAGATGGGAGGGGTGTTAACATATACTTGTTAAGGTAGAGCTTTCAATTCTGATAACCCATACTTTGTGGAGCAAACACACACACACACACACACACAAACAAACAAGAAGAAAAAACATCAACAGTGTTGATGCTGGTGGTGAGCGAGGGAGAGAAACACACACAATGGAGAGTTTATTTGCTATTTCTAGCACCATGAAAAACCTATGCCATACCAGTGAGAGAGCGTTGTTCACATAAGATAAATGATTTAGCCTACTGTAATTAGTGACCATGAATGGATGGCTATCAATTGAACAGCTAACATGGTATTAAATCATTTGCAAAGGCAGTTTTTACCAGTAGTTCAATTGAATTGGACGATCTGTTTTTATACGTGCAGAATGATTCACCAGTCGTTCTTCCATTTTTCACCATGTTTTCCCCACACACATCAGTCTTTTACCAGCAAATACACACAATAAACTAGCCTCTCCCTAAAAAAAACAAAAAAAAAAACAAAAAAAACACATAGTTTCATTTATCTCTAATTTAAAATCTATGCAACACTTCATTCTATTTTCTCTCGTTTTGAGATGATGGCTCAACGCACAATCACTTCAAAGAATGCAGGTGCATGAGCTTGTTTGTATCAGTTGACGTTAAACCACACGGAGGCGCATGAAATTTAAAGTTAATAATAGCAATTTACTGCATTACTGGGGGGAAAAAAAAAAACTCTACTCAGATGGTCACAACTATAATGTTGGTCCTTTTTCTCTCTCTCTCTCTCGCCACAATCCACGAATAACTGAACAGGTCTGGTAAACCCCACAGTGGCTTCAGAGCAGAGATAGGGGAGCTTAATCCATGTCCTCTGAGAGATTGCCCAGGAAGATGAAGCCTTAATTAGCCAGATAAAACCTCACATAATGACGCTATTGATATAGACTGAGAAATGAGGTCTAAGCTGAACCCCAGCCCGCCCCACCCCACCCAAAAAAAGACTATTGCGCATAAGATGATTGAGAAGACAGTTTGTAAAGTAACCACAGTGGATGGAAAAAGGGGGCAGATCGCTCTCACTCTCAACTCCAGCAGGGGGGCATTGTCTCATCTCTCTGAACAATCCACCTGCTCCAAATTCTCTCATAAGAAGCTTAGAGAAAAATGCTGACCTTCATATAAACAAAGATTATGTGGAGGGAAAACAACAACAGTTTTGGAGTACTTAAGCAATAGCACTCTGGGGAGGTTCAAGCAATTAAAGGCAAAATTACTCGACTGAGCTGTCCTTGTATCCTCCAATTCCATATCTTTGCTTTTGTGTAGTAAGACGAGGTCATGGAGATAGTGAAAAGAAAGAGAATCACATCTCTATAGTTCTGCTAATCCTAGGGGTACTAGAGGGAACAAAATCTTACTTTCAGAAAGACAATCTAGGTATTTCACATGCTATACATGAATCAATGACAAGGTGACCCAGTACAGTAATAGCAGATGGCTTTCAGGTTGGCAAATCGCTTTTCAATGCTTGTTCTTTGAAGAAGTAACAGACATTAGCACCAGATTCCATTCAACTTTGTATTATTAAATAATAACTGCTACAACTGACTTAAATTTGTAGAATTTCATGTACACTACACATGGATTAATAGCTCTTAACACTAGGGGGAAAAAAAGCCTCATTATGTTTTGAGTGCAACTGATATCAAAGCACATCCAGCCTCAATCTGCAGAGTTAGTAGGTGAGACCCCTTCTGCCACTCATGCCTTAATTAATGAGAATGGCTGTCTGTTTCCTTTGTTTCCCTGCAAAGAGCAGTGCCTATGTTGAAGCACGCTGACAGGCAGACGCTTGTGGACACACGTTTTAGAATTTCATCTTTGTACTCTTGTCATGTTATCCTTGTCATGATGTAACTTGTATGCCACTTACAAAGGACATGTAAATGAGCATTGCTGTAATGAAGCTAACTGTGCTGAAAAAAACCCTGGTTTTTTTTTCTCTTTTCTTATTCTTTTCATGTTCAATCTGGATTGAGAAACACGTGTTTATTTACACAACTGGCTGAAGGGATCAGATAAGATAAGCAATGGCTTAACAAATAAACACTTTCTCGTTGTGGGAATAAAGAAATTCCACAGCAGATTTTAATGACAAGTGAATTAGCTATTTGAAACAGGAGCAGTCTCATAATCAATAACTGTTCTGGACATTTAAAAATTAAAAAAAAAAAAAAAAAACTCTACAGATGCTGCTTCTAATATATATTATTTAGTTTTTTACTAAATCCACTTATTGTTAGTGTTAAAATGTGTTTGTTTGACAGAAAACAAATTGTAGCGAATTCTTACAATACGGTGAAATAAATAATCAGTCATTCAAAAAGTTGATTTATTTATAATCAAATTAATTTTTAGTCATCTGATAAACTTGGCAGAACCTCTGATGATGACTTTTTTGTTATTTTTTCTTGTTACAAAAAAAAACAAAAGTATTTAACATTTGCATATCTATCACAGGTAAAGGAAACACTAGCTTCTTTAATTTTCAGAGACCGTTATTAATTAAAAAAAAAAATTAACCTTTGGCCCAATTTACAAGGTCTTTAAACGACTGTAACTCCATTACCGTTGGTGTTAAAGACAAAACTCAAGTGGTGTTTGGAAGATGAAAAGATGAGCTTTACAGGGATGTTTGGTGTATCGTGGTAGCACAAAGCATTCACAAGGTACTGCTGTCTGAACACAGACAGAGAAATCAGCTCCGCCTATCGGGTCATAATCTCAAAATTAAGAATCATGTGAGATGAGAATGATCCCATCTCTTTCTTTAATATATATTTGAATTTAATTCATTTTGCCATCAAAATAATATCTGCCCACATATTGCACCTTTTCTAAGTCAGCTATGAGATGTGCGGGTTAAATTGTCTGGACCATCCTCTCACACCACGTCAGTGCTCCTCAGACCTGATCTCTTTCCCCTCCTAATTCCCACAGGTACCCAAACTACTTTGCACTTCTGTGGCAGTGCAACACACGCCGGCATCCAACAAGGTCAAATGCCATTTCATTTTCTCGTCTTTGATCGCTGCACGGCTCTTTCATCAGTCTCCCCCTCCCCATTCACCCACATGCTACCGCCACCATTTTGCCAGTTAAACTGACCTTTCTTCTCTACCTCAGTTTTGCAGAATGGCAGAAACTGGAATTAAAATACGTGCTCCAGATGTAATATATTGGCAAAACCGTAAAACTTGTGGGACTCTTTCTTTAAAGAAAATGATAATGATGTCTAGGGGAGAAAAAAATACAAAAAACAAGTCAGCCTTGAAAATCCTGGATTTCTCTTTTGTATCATTTTAACATCTCCAGCATGTTTATGACTTAAAAGGACGATATGGTAACAGCTGCTGAGCTGTCTGTCACATCAGAATAGTGTTTAAATGCCAAAGTGCAACATTTATCTGTGTTTTTCCTGTTAAAGATAGACTTTCAGTATCCTACATGTCAACTGAATTTGGGGCCTGATTAAAAAATGTCTAAAGATGAATGCAAAGTCTCCGAATTTCTACAAGACGCAAGACTGCACTATTTCAAGTCTAACTGTAGGTGGGATTATTACTGCCTCTTCATGTCTGGCAAAACAACATGTCTTCATGCCACTCAGTCTGGTCGATAACCTGAAATCTGACCTCTTGTTTCCTCCCTGCACTTTCCCTCTCCTCCTTTAATAACATTAGCAGTTCGTTGTAACATCGTTCGGTTATTCTCTCACTCGCTCGCTCTCTGTTAACAGCCAGTGGGTTGTAGTCGTAGAAAGAAAGTTGTAGTGAGGAAGGGAAACGGAGAGACAAACCAGACTGACAGAGCTTTTAGGGAAGTTAAACTGAAAGAGTAAGATGGAGGTAGAGCACCAAAGACATGGAGAAGGGGAGCTTTTAGGGAACTAAAAGCTGCTCCCCCTTATACCTCAAAGCAAGGCCCCTGTTTTCTTGAATCCTATGATGAATGGGAACAGACTGTGAATGGATAAAAAGCAACTAGACTGATCTCACGAAAAGAAGGGATAATGGACTTGAAGCATATTAAAATATTTGAATTATCTTGAGTCACTTTAATCCATGTGTCACAGAGGAAAGCCTTTCAATACTTTGGCACTAAGGTGTGCATGAATCTTAATGGGATTAGTGGCTTTTAGTGGCCATTTTAACTTGTCAATGCCCATCAGATACAAAGAATAACAATAGAAAATCAGAAACACCTCATTATCAAGCTCATTATCTCAATGTAAAGCAACATTTTCTAACCAGATAGTTCAACAACCAGTCTACCAGAATGAACCTATTAGATTGTACTGTACCTATATTGTCATGTTAAAATCGACAGTGCTGACAGTTTGAAAGATTTCAATGATCAGATGAAGGACACTTCATTTTTAAACGGGGATAACCTTTACTATACAATATTGTTGGTAAAAAGGTAACAATACATGGCTCTTTCGTAGCACAAGCTCTTGGGTAGCTTAAGAACTGATTCGTGTGTATTTAGAGGCTAACAGCAGTCAAAACTGATGAATCAGCATTAGTGTACAACTCTCAACAGTTCACAACAAAAAGGAAGGAGGCGCCCCCACCTTATGTTGCTAAACAGCAATTTTGCTTTCAGTTAAATCCACAGTTTTGCAGACAAAAAACTGCACAAAA
Source organism: Pelvicachromis taeniatus (assembly GCA_015108175.1). NCBI lineage: Eukaryota > Metazoa > Chordata > Actinopteri > Cichliformes > Cichlidae > Pelvicachromis > Pelvicachromis taeniatus. The sequence continues at coordinate 31,539 of VURO01019473.1, forward strand.
GAAATCCTTAAAAGCATGCTTAAGAAACAACAATGAACTTTGTCAATCACTGGTCACCAGTTGCCCAACCATAATGTAAAGGAAGGTGTGTATTGTTGTTTAAACGTACTCGGCACTACCCAAAAGATTCTCTTTTTAAAGACGTGACTTTATGTTTTAAGCTACTGCATCAATTTGAAATCACAGGAGACACGTAGCAGGTTGGGTGCAAATGACAACTCCATTTCTAAGTACATCCTCAGTCAGCCTACTAGACAGAGGGAAGAGAGTCGAGAGTACTAGCACTGCACCTAAACACCGGACTCCGTGAACTCTGAATCTCAATGGGCTATTTTAACAGCCATTACATCAGGGAGGTGGGGCACAAACACAAATCTTGTTCCCACTTATGAAAAATATCATATGCTCCATTCAAGTGAGGCTGTGAAAGTGGAGCTGCTGTTGTATCACAATTGTGTTTCAAATTGCCACCAAATAGTGCTGTTTGGATCACTGCTTTGAATAGAAAGATGCAACATATTGTAATTTTGCCTCACAATAGTAATCATCGGCGCTGCTACGCCATTTATTCAAACTCCAGCCATGAATGCATGTGGCATTATCAAACGGGACAATAATATCCATTGTCTACAACTGGAAAGGAAGGGAAGACAACGTAAATGACGAATGGGGAATTTACACGTCAAAAACATCACATGATCTGCTGATACACCTAAAATGTAACTATTATTCTCCATAAAAGTAAATATAGTGCACAGCATAGCTATACACTAGATCACCTGTTTGTCATATGATGACTATAAGCTGTAAATCAGTGAAACTTTGGAGTTTTCAATGGCTGATGCTACCTTGGCTTCTAATCAGGTGTTTTCACCCCAAAGTCCCATCCAAAGCTGTCTTAGGCCATCAGCTCACTCAGTCAACATAATTTAGAGCCCACTAACAGTTTAGGAGAGTGGCATTTACACACAGTCATCTAAGAGGAGAGTGTTTAAGGCTTCCTGGCAACAGAGTTTCATTACTCTTTCATCATTCATGAGTCCACTCCACAGGGTTAGTGAGAGGCTTTAGCGAATACAAACCCTTGACCAATAGCTTCATCTGACATCAATAAAGGCTAAATTGTGATTGAAATCCAAATTTTTAATAAAAGTTGATGGTAGGCATTGCAATCAATTTTGACTGCTTGTTGCCATTTAAAATCATACCTCTTTGTGAAGACCTTGATCTTGCACACAGGCACAAAATGGCTCTCTGAAAACCCCTTCGGAGAATTTCCCTAAAGGCATTTTTCACACCTCTGTGAAGCAGATCAGAATTAGCTGCACTTGTCTGATTTTTCTTTTCAAACGCGAATTGTTTAAATGTTAATGAACCCCACAGGCTAATGTAAATGCATGACATTTACACATGCCTCTGACATGCCTCTAACAAGACTGTACACTACAATGACATTTCACTTAAAAAGTAAGCAGTGGGCAGAAATCTAAAACAGCCCGAATTTGAAAGGTATCTGCCCCCCGTCCATTCTAAACCTCTCCCACCTGACTAACACAGGCACAAACATATGCTTCATGCACTCTGAAAATAAGTAAATGCTGACTTCAGACTTCGAAAAACATGAAAACCCCACTCTTTTCAGATACTTTGCTTCTATGCTACTTTACTGTATGTAGAACTGCACAAACTAACTTTCTAAATGCTGAAAGCAAAGCCCAGAAGGGCTGCAGGGGTGTAGTTCCCTCTCAGGTCACTTGAAATACAATATGCAAACAAAATGCAATTTCCAATTTTTTGGTTGTGTTTTTCTTTGTCAAATGACACAAAAATGTGTTGCATATCCAAGTTTTAAAGCATTTGTTGGATGCTTATTTGCATTAATTTTCTCTTTAGTTTCCTGCTTTTGATTGCAATGAGCCATGAAAGATATGTCATGCAGTTAGATATTAACGCAAAAGCCAAGTCACAGCAGGATGTGGAGATTGTCTGTTAGAATCCACACATCAATACATGAAACCCCGTGCATTTCTGCATATTACATGTGTGGTAGTTGCAGCTTTGTGACAGGTATCTGTGATGTGACAAATAAATGGCTTCCATTTTGGTGTAAATTCTGGATTAGTGTGCACAATAATCACGTTAATGTTTCTACCATCGTAGGATTAAGGGCAATGCAATTATAATTACAAAAGTGAAATCAGATGTGACACAGTGAAAAACATTTTCACTAAAGGTAAAGTTGAGGGCACAGTAAGGGCCACATATCCTCAAGTATCTTTACATAGCGAAGCATTTAGAGTACAAATTGTAGAAATTCAGACTAAATTAACAGATATTCTAAAGAGCTTTTTAATAGTAACATAACACATTAAATATGTGCTTCTTTATCTTTTTGGGTTTTTCTTTTACAAACTCTAAAGTTGCACCACCACGAGAACGGTAAATATATGACATGTGCACAACTGCAAAGAAACACAAACACAGAGTGTAACACATAAAAGTAGCTTAAATCTGCATAGAACACAGCCCCTGCACGGCAGCCAGCTGCTACATTACAAAAAAAAAAAATTCCACTGCATTTCATAAGTTGCGTTTGACTTGGGCAGGTTAGCCTTATGGGAAAGAAAAGAAATAGATTGCTGTTGACACCGTTGAGGAGCTGTTTTCAGCACCTCTGCTATGCTGTCTGGGACACTTTCCCAATAGATGGAAATACTTACATGAAAGTGATTGAACTCCTGAAAGAGAGAATAAAAATGCTCATGAGTTTTTGACAACACATGTATCTGTTCCTTCTCCTTACCCACTTCTAAAGATATCAGCCAAGGACAAAAGTGACACGTGAACAAGATGATTTCTCCTCCTCCCATCAAATAGCCACTATGATCCCACTTCAGAGCTTTTATAACCACGCCGCCCAGCCTCGGGCAAAAGTGGAACGACAGCCGGGGACTTATAAAAACAACGTAATTGCAGTCTCATGTGAAAAGTCTCAGCGCTGCCATCGTAGCATTATGTAGGCATCGTGGCCTCACAACTGGGAGCTAATAAACACCTTGTCAATGCAGTAGGTGTTAGCTTTACACCCAGGATGAGTGTCTCCAGGATACATGTTAACACATCATAAATCTGCTCACTATTGGTCACTTAGTGTGTTGTGAGAAAGCAAGCCTGTGATCAGTCATCATACACTAACATCATGGTCCACACCATCACCACCCACTTTGTCTTGACTGCTTCTGTGTCCCAGTCTGCTGTCTATGGTGAGGCTGATCCCTACCATGAATGAATAATGCTGCACACATATTTCAGTCTGATCTCATTAGTTTACTGTTCCATTCTCTGTCTATATCTGATTACATTTCAAGCATGGGCTACTAAGACATAACCATTCTTCACTGAAATATAATGGTGTTACGAGGATCAAGATTTTCCTGTGATATCCGATACTCTGTATTATACTGGCTGCTATGTAGAGATTTAGCTTATTGCAAACATTGATCAGCGTGTTGTAATTCAATACTGCATGCCAACAGCACCATGAATGTGTAGGCCAGAATGGAGAGGAGCGTTTTCTACATGTGTGCTGTGGCCTACTGTACTGTAGGGCAAAGAGGTTAATCCTACTGAAAAATGTGGATAGTCAAGGTCAGCGGCCGCACATTTGTTTAATGAAGGCAGCCGGGGCGTCTGGACAAAGCGGATCACACACTTCAGGAGCCTCTTAACTGCTGCAAAGCAGTTATGATTGAGTCAGCAGTGTGCCAATCATCAATGGGGAAAAAAAAAAATAGTAAAACATGACAAAAATAGGGCTTTAAGCCTGGGGATGAAATTAACAACCACAGGGCAGGATTAAAAAAAACAAACACTTACAGTAATGGGGTCACTCTAAAGTCATTACTGAGTTCAAGAAGCAAACAAATGTACCTTGATAGGGTGAGCACATTGGACCATCCAACCAAAGCCCCCCACTTACCCAAGCACACACGTGCCACACCCTTGTGGCTGTGTGATAGCTCAAAGTGTACCCCCTATCTATCACGTTAGATTGTGCGCCCAGATAATGCCAGAGAAGCTGTGCTGCTGCTGCTGCTGCTGATGGAACGACTGGAGGCTGCTCCTGTTTGAGCTGGCTGTCCGCTCCTTCCGGCTATTTATAACCAATAGAGCTACAGCACTTTATGAATGTCTGCAGGCACAGCATCACAGTCTTCTCATGCTCTGCCTCAACAGCTTTTATGCGAATTATATGCATATAACAGTACACACATTATAATAGGCTGTGCTGCACAATAAAGCGGAGAGACATTCAGGGGCCGCTGTCACATTCCCTAAAAATGCAGCCTCTAATAACAAACAACAGATGGAGTGTGGCATCATAAACGCACAAGTTTCATC
>VURO01019473.1:38427-60622 GCA_015108175.1 Pelvicachromis taeniatus
CGTCTCATGTTATTGTATCTGTTTTTGCTTCCCTTGTTGCGTTAGCCCTGATTTGTCCCAGCTGTGTTTCCCTCATGTTTCTCATTTCCTGATTGCCCCTTTGTGTATTTAAGCCCTGTGTTTTCTTTAGTCTGTGTTGTGGTTTCCCTCATTCCACGCTGTGTGTTCTGCTCTACCTGTGTAAGTTTTGTAGTTTTAGTTTGTTTACTTTGAGTTTAAGCATTGAAACTATTTTGAGTTTAAGTTTTGGCATCCTTGAGTTTATGTGAGTCTGCACCTTGGGTCCACCATTTCCTGCCTGCACACAGCTCATGACAGTCTTAGGGCTAGAGCCGGGGTAAACCCTGAACAGGTCGCCAATCTGTCGCAGGGCTAACACACATAGACAGACAACCATTCGCACTCACAGTCACACCTATGGGCAATTTAGAGTTTCCAATTAACCTATCCCCAAAAATTGCATATCGTTGAACTGTGGGAGGAAGCCAGAGTACCCGGGGAGAACCCACGCAAACATGGGGAGAACATACAAACTCCACACAGAAAGACCCCGGCCTGATGGTGGAATTGAACTTCTTGCTGTGAGGCAACAGTGCTAACCACCGTGCCACCGTGCTGCCCGTAGAAAAATTTATGAATTCGATGTCACCACACCTTCTGAGTAAAAAAAAAAAAAAAATGGGACAGGGCAACAAGAGGCTGGAAAAGGAAGTGGTACTAAAAAAGAAACAGGTGAAGGAACGTTTTCCAGTTTCTTAGGTTAGTAACATGAGTGGGTACAAAAAGAGCATCTTAGAGAGTTTCTCAGAAGGAAAGCTGGGCAGAGGCTTATTAATCTAGGAAAAAAACCCTCATCTACAAATTGCAGAGCAATTTCAGAATAACCTTCCTCATCATGAACTTGCTAAGACTCTGAATATTTCATAGAGCACATAATACAATCTAAAAAAAAAAAAAAAAATCAGCAGAAATCACTGTCCGGGATCCAGGATAAGAAATCTATCATACAAAGAAACCACATGCTAACATGATCCAGAGCAACTTATGCTCCCATCTACATGATGTCCTTTTTGCAGAAGGCCTTGCATTCAACAAGACAACCCTAAACCACATACTGCAGCTATTACAACTCCATGCCTTCAGTTTGCTTGCCTGCAGCCCAGACTAGTCACCAACTGCAAATATTTTGCACATTAAATGAAAAAAGAGACACTGCTGAGCACCTTGAATCCTATATCAGAGAAGACTGGGACAACGTTCCTCTCCCAAAACTCCAGTATTTGGTTCCCAGATGTTTAGAGACTGCCATTACAAGAAGAGGGGATGCTACAGTATTAAGCCTAGCCCTGTCTCAACTTTTTTTTTCTATTGCAAAATTTAAAATAAGCTAAAAATGTCCCGTCATAATTCCTATCACCGCTGGGATTCTGTTCTGCTATAATGACTCTTGGCAAATAAATTAAACCAAATAGATTAATTAATTTCTGTATCACAGAAGATCATGTTCCATTCTCCCAAACGATCACTACCTGTTATCTTTGAGTACTGGATGCTGGTGTTAAATGATTTGGTTGGTTTTGTATAACCGATAAACATACTAGGAAGGCACTAAATTCTTTTTTTTTTTTGTGATTCGCTGAGGTGTAATCACAGTGAAAAATAGAATATTTTGTATCTGAAATATGATTTTGATGGTGTTTACGTCTGTGATTGAATGCAAAATGGGCTGTCTTAAAAGTAAGCTGAAAATGAAGTTTATGTTTACAAGAGTTGTGAGTTTAACTATGATTTTAAGAACTATAGTTGAATGCCCTAATGTGCCCTATATTATCTGCTTATTACGGTAAAGCTACACCATGATAAAGTTACACAAAGTATTTGTCCAGCAATGTTGAAATTTGTCACTTTTGCATGCCTAAAGCAACTCTGCACAGGAACTTAAGCCATTCTGGCATCACACTACTTGTCAATGTCTTCAGCAGCAGATCGTGCATGACCAAGGTAGCCTTGCAATGAGCACAAGGCATTTTGTCAGTATTTTAGAGTTATTTCCAGGCTGCCTGGCTATAAAACCATTCTGGTAGACAGGGGCTTTTTCTTTATGATCACTACACTAGAACTGACAGTATATTTCCCTATGGATATAAAGTTAAAAATAAACAATTGTAATAAGTTTTGTGTACTGGTGCTTGACATGTTTCATCAATATATATTACTCATCAGTTGGTCGATATGAGTGAAACAAATTGAATAAATAAATGAACGATTGTTCGCAGATTTGCAGCACTAGTCAAACATGCTCACTGTGTTATTAGAAAACCCAGAGAAAATAAGATTCCAAAAGGGAACATTTTGACTGTGACATGATGCACTTCATAGACGGGAGGAGAGAGGCGAAGTTCGTGGACCTTATTTTCTCTACTTCGTCTCCATCCTCTCTGTCCTGCTAAGAGCTGCAAACAACAACAGTAACAATGGATACCTAGTGACGCCACAGGCTTTGAAAGGATCCCATCAATAATTAATTTGTTCAGCTGTGTTCCTCAACACGGGCACGCACGCTTGTCCTTAATCTTCTCTTATACTTGGTGTGAGGGGTTTCTGTCACATGGACAACAAAGCCTCTGCAAGAAGAATGACTCTGTGATTAGATGATGAAATAACCATTTGCTTGTTATGATACAATCATCCTTGATAGGTGAGTGGCTTTGTGTATAGCAAGTTTCAAGGTTATCATTCTTGCTGGGTCACTATTGATAAGCCTCGCTCCCTAATGACTTCTGATACCAATACAGTATGTGGCATCATTTTAAGAGTCACTATTTCAACAGAAATAAAGATTTAGTTTTTTTTAGAATGTATCATGAAATGTGTCTGTAAGCTAGGATAACTTTCACTCTGACTTCATTTATGTTGCCAAATTAAATTGTGGTGTTCAGAATATTCTTTTCCTTCACAGTAGGAGACGGATGAAAACTTGGGCGTGAAATCGAAACTGTTTTCAACATATAATGAAAACAGAATTCACCAGTTGCTCACAGACTTTTATTTTTGTTGTTGTTGTTGTTTGTTTTTCGATCTTTGGTGCCTTCGGTATTTTTTTCGTAAGGCAGATTGACGCTTACTATGAGTTGCAGCTAACCATTTTGTGTGTGATCATATATTGATTCAACAACAACAGATAAATATTAAGACACCACCTTTTTGGGGATATTGGGTTTAGTTGGTGGGTCACACATTGGCCGTAACACTTTACATATGACTGGGTAGCATAAGCAACTGATTATGTTTTTAAGTTTGTAAGGATGTAATATTCAGTGGGCCCCATGGGATTTTTCTGGTTTTTAAGTGGGATGCAATACTCTTGACTTTTGGAACATGCTGGGTTTATTTATTCATACAACAGCAGTCTCACAAAGTGGCGTTATTTTATAGCACATTAGTATGTGATACGCCCATAACATACAAAAATAGTTAGAAAGATGGAGTGTTAATTTTTTAAAGAGTTTTAGAAGTATTGCTTTCTTTCTTTTGTGTTATGAATCTGTATTTGCTGGTTGTTTTTTATTTTTAAAATTTTACAACAGTGTAAAAAAATACTTGGGTATAACAGGAATCTATGGTTTGGGCATACATCCTATGCACATTTGCTGTTGGACACAAAATGCAGCAGCCAGAAACTCTTTGGGGGGGATATGTTAGGCAAGCATTGGTCCTGGCTGGGACCAAATTTGACATCTCATAACAGTTACTTGCTCCAAAGTAATATCGATTTCTTTTCCAGAAAAGAAACAACAACAACAGCAAGCTCAAAAAGCCAGAACCCAGACACAGCACAGCACACTTCAACAGCAAGAAAAACCTCTTGAAGAAAAGTAAACAGGAGCGCAAACTTTCCTGTAAACCTTCCTTTTCTGTTTTCCTTCAAACTTTGTTGGCTGTTAAGTTGGTCAAAGTAAAGCAGCATGAATATTTCTTTCTTGCCCTGCGTTTTTTTTTTTGCAGCAGCACCACTTACCTAAAATCCATCTGTTTACTCACAATTCTTCTAATCCTTACAAATGGCAACGCAGTCCTGACTGTCACTCAAACGTACTCACACATAAATAATAGACACGTACATTGACTCACTCATTGTCACTCAGTCTCACACTCACACTCATTTGCCCTGACTTGTGTTATTGTACTGCTAAAATGGCTGGTGCAGTGAAAATGGAAAGCAGTAAGGTTGGAAGGGAAAAGTGCCTCAATGGGCTTTGAATTGCCAAGGTCCTGAATAAGCATTGTAAAATTGGCTTGCAGGCAGCAACCAAATATGCAAAGAATTGGATTTGGCATTACTGACATCTAGTTTTACCCTCGCAAATGCGCAACCTACAGAAATACAGAATCATAAATTAGCGGTAATGCACACTATTAACAAGCTTTAACAATGTAAAGGATATTGTTCTGGCACTGCGTGTGGTTTTGTAGCATGGCATCCTCAGATATAGAACTGTGTGCATAACAAACAACGGAAACTCATAAAGTTGCAAGAGTTCCAACATGAAAATGACAGCCATCAACATCATGAAATCTGTTTGAGATGGTAGCAGTTCACCAAAGCACAACGTAATGGTCATAAAAATGATGACATATTCACATTGATAAGTCAACTAATGAACAGCTCAGCACCAATAATCATTACTGAACACATTTCTAAACGTTGTTAATGTAGTTTTTACACAATTGCTCCCACAGATGTACTAACTGGAAAAGCATACAGTAAGAAGGGATCCTGGATACTAACTCTAAGGCTAGTGTTTATTTGAACCTACTAGCACAGACCATAATAATATCAGAGGTATTATCTGGTCTATCATAGTAATGAAGAATAAATGCTATGGCAACTTGGACCTAGATCTGTTAGCCCAGTGGTCATATCAGCAATACTTTGTCTTCAGTGGTTTATATTTCCCACAAAACAATTGGCAGACTGCTGCTCTCTCACCGCTACTCAGGCTCAGTGCTGTGCAAAAAAGACTGCAAAGAAAAATGATGCTCCCCTGCCACTTGCACACACTGCTTTGGGCAGACTATCATTCCCATTAAACTAATAACAGTTAGCTTCTTATCTCACAGTGTCTTGGCAAAGTCACTTCTACCCTTGAACACACTGTCTTTGAATGCTGGGGCTTAATCTATCACTGAGGCCCAAATGAGACCGCATAATCCTCTGCAATTTTTGTTCTTGCATTTCACATTATCAATGATTTCTACTGCATTTTTTATACACTTTTTTTTTTTTATTTTCTTCCTTTTTGGAACAATGATGCTGTCCTTCAGTTTCATAAGCAGACAGAATGTTCAATCAAGAAAAAATAGCTGATGTCAGAAGCTAGTACATGAGTGGGTTTATTCTTTTGTTGAACCAGTTTTCATCATCAAATTACTATTTGAAAGTATCCAGATAGTGGAAATATTTAAAGTTGCATGTAAAATGTGATAATGGCAATGCTCCCACCCATAGTGCACAGGCTGGTCACCAGAAATCAACCTTATACAACACAAACTGAAAGCATGTTGTCTTTTAAAAATGTTTTAAAGTCTTTTTAAAGTACATTTTAAGAGTGAAAGCGTTTTCTGCCTTGCTTACTTTTACTTATACCCACTGTCATTTCTTGGACAAAGGTCAAAGACCTTTTCTGTCCTGTGTTAGTCTCTTCGGTGGGGTTTACCTTCTTCTTGGTGTCTCTCTGTGGGCCTACATCTTTGATGTTTCTAGTTCAGCGTGTACTCCACTGTCCTTGATGCTCAGTGCTGGTTTACAGAGCACATGCTCATTGCATCCCTGCTGCCTTCTTTTCTTGTTCAGCAGGTAATCGGTAACTCTCCTGTCTAAGACAGCTGTTGCTGATCAACCAATGCTGCAGATTTTTCTAATGCAGATTTTTACAAAGGTCTTCATCTTTCTGAAGGTGATCTGAGTAGCTAGCTTGCTCCCACGTTGGTTTGAAACCTTAAGCTCTTTGAGTATGTTCTGCAGTCTAGAGAGAACATTATTGAGCTGCAAGCGAGGGTCCACCCATTCTGCAGTCTGCATGTTGATGACATTACCCAATAATATTAGGTATTATTAATCTGCAGTTTTCATTAACCTGCAGGAGCTTTGTCACTTTGTGTATTCATAGGTCAGATGTATTTTCTTCTCTTACATCTTTTGAGACAACGGTGCTTGATCTCGTGCTGTGTGAACAGGACTGTCTTTCTTTTTGTGTTTGCTTCATGATCCAGTCAGTGACCAGTAGGACAGTCCTTTCATCTTTTGTGTTTATGGTGGTGGGTATACTTTTAATTAAACGACAGAACAGAATGCAAATAATACAAACACCTGATTCTACAGTGCCTTATATAAAAGATAGTTACATGGCTAACCTACAGAGAAGTACCATACTTGTTTGACAAGCTTCAGATCTTTACAAAATGAGCAGAAAGTGTGACCTCACCTGTCTTTTTTTTATATAGTCAATATTTAAATAAATAAATATACACATAAATAACTCCAAAATGTAAAGAAATGATCCTATATAAATTAACCTCTTAATGGCATCTATCCAATTTAGTGGTCAACCACTGTAGTTGCTCTTTTTCTTGTAGAACGAGCCATTTGGGTTTTCATTTTGCGAACAAGACAAATGTGACAAATGTGTTTCCCTATAGACAAGCTATTACAAGCAGTGGTTTGGCCTCAGACCCCTGCAGATATTCTGCTCATGGCCTCTGAAACAATGGCTCTGTTTTTATTTATTTTTTTCATCTGCAGGGCACCATCCATTGCCAGGGCTACTCGCTTGTCATCTTGGCATACAGACAATGGCTTCTGGACACAAGAGCTCCTTGTAAAAGATGTTGCCACCCCTCGGTCTCTGTGCAATACAGACACACATAAAAACCCCAACAAACACGCGGACACATGAACACACAAAGTCACAGGCACACACAAACCTAATCTAGACCTGAATCAAATGGTATCCCTTTGTTTTTGAGACAGTAACTGAAGGTGACTGAGTGGTATTGGGCGATTGGGAGTAGGATACACTGGTAATCACTATTTCAAATAATTTCACTATCCCCCACCGCCCATACACTCCTCACTAACACTGCACTATTCCAAAGGGCAGGGAGAGATTTCAATCTCTTTACAGCTGCCACCATGACTTTAGTAAATTGTTGACAGCCAAATCCATGTCAATCTGCTGAGTGATTGCATGCCGCAAAAGGTCTAATCTCATTTTCTCTGCAGCTCACACTGGCTGTAAACGAACAGACATTAAGTTGAAGTTAAGTTAAAGCGTTCGATCATAGATGGCAACGCTTAGTTAAGAGTATTATGGAAAATCAATCTTCAATAAGCCTTCAAAGCTGTTTGGTATAATAAGAGTATGAAACGTTAAACCTGTCCATTGTGAAACCCATTTCTGATACAAACAGTGTATGGCCTTATAGTGTACACTTCACAGAAGATGTAGATGGCCTGTGTTATTAGATTTTGCTGATGTCAAACGCATAAAAATGCTCAGAGAAGCTCTGCGCCTCTGGCTAGTTTTTCCACGCCGTGCAATCTTAACGTTATTCATGCATTTAACAGTGTCACTAAAAGACATGAGTCATGAAAAAAATATAAGACGAGGTATATGAGCTGCATAATTTAAAAACAGACAGAGAACAAAGTATTTCATACAAAAGTCAAACTGGTTAACAAAAAGTGTCGAAAATTATTGGCAATATTTGACCCACGTGCCTCAAGGAAGTGTTTAAACAATAAGTGCTCTCGCCAAATAAATACATTAAATTAGACCATAACTGTGTTTCAATAACACTTTCAACCTGAGCAGAATATATGCAAATTTTACTAACCTTCCAAACCTATTCAGCCTCATTTTTACAGCTTAGATTTACTTCACACAAATCACTCATTCTATTCATCCAGTATTCATCAACTGAGCCAGGCAATCTTCTCATCTAATATGTTCTAAAAACATTCTGAATCCACTCATTTATAAATGTCATCATTTTATTTTGAAACATTTCAAAACAGATACCTGTCTTTAAACACACCAACCAATGGTTTGTGATCTACTGCACATTGGAGCGCCACTCGGGCAATGAAAACCCGTTTCTGTTATAACAGAACATGTTCACGCCAAGTGACTAAAAGGCAGCTTGCTTTTTAATTGCACTTGCACTTTCATCTACATAGTGCAGATATAAAATCAGTGGGGAACAGGCCAAGACAATGAATTGAGAATGAGTCATGGCAGTAGATTCTACTTATGAGGAAATGTATATGCAAAAACTGGCATTCCACATAAGCACATATGTTGTTTGAAGAACAGTAACAGTTTGCCTAAACTAGTGAGGCTGATCTGACAGCTTTATAGCTGGACACATATGGAGAGTAACTTCAAAAGAAATACATATTCAGTATTTAGGCAAGGACATTCCAAACGAAATGACAGCAATGCAAAGCATCTCACATTCAGCAGGAAATTCTCACAGTGCTGCGGTCAGCTAGATGCTGCTCCATATTTTTAGACCGTGCTCCTACTGTGAGCAGAACAGAACAGATGACTGTGATTGTACACTTTGTTACAACACAGAGGGAGAAGCGTAGAGATTAGAAAGCATTTCCTGGAATTCGCCGAGATAAGCGATTGCACACATCCTAGCACGAATGATGTCACTGAGAACATTAGGGAACAGGATATTGACATTATGGACTCGAGCGGTCAAGGACAATAATGGTAGATCAAATGAGGGGTAAACATAAAAAGATTCAAAACTGAGCTTGTGAAACGTGAAGGTCAGGTACAGGTGTGCTCAAACCCAGTTAGAGGCAGCACGAGATGCTCTGCGATAAGTGTCACAAGATGAAAGTCCAACTGCTGCTTGTGAAGCTAAAACTAGATGTGAAGCTGAAGTCATTACAGCTAAGATCAAAAGGCAACCATTCATGCGCTATCATAGCATGGTATGGCATTTTAAATGAGATAAATATTACAGGTAAGACTCTGCAGACACTGTGTACTTAGTGCAGTAGTACAGCTGAATGTGACAAAATGATTCCTGTTGGACAATCGCGCTGACAGCAAATTTGAAAGTGTGCAGTCAAATGAAAAATATCTGGCACAGGAGTTGGATGCGGAGACCCGATTTCCTGAAAAAGTGCAATGTAACCCAAAAACACTACAAGGGAGACAGTGAGGTAGTAATGGATCCACACATCAGGTTTACAAATTGTTTTACTGGACTACACTATTGATGCTGTAAAAGAGTATTTTTTCTCACATCCAGGGCTCAGAGACATATTTTGGGGACGTGAATCTGATCGCATCTATCATTGAAAAGAAATGCTGGAACTATTCTCCAGAGAATCATCGCACTGGAAAAAGCCCTGACACATCGTGACACCAGAGACATTAAAGGCAAAGGATATCCTGCAGAATGGAAGGCTTTGAGCAGACGTTTAGATGCCGGAACTAAACAACTACACAAACTCGAGTTAATCTCCAATAATTAAATGGAGTTTGGTTGTCCCAGTGCTTTTTGAACCAGTTAAGTTGCTGCAGGAGATCACAGCTCCCTAAAATTGCAACAAACAAACATAAATAGAAAAAGCTTCTGAGTACAATGATACAAGACAGACATAGCGGACTGGATGATCTTCATAAAGGATAATCCGGCACAGAGAATCAAACCACAGGGTGCAGTTAAAGTAGTGCACAAATTTCACCGGTACCTATCATTTAGTACTCGAGAAACCAAAGTTTGATTATTTTAAAAAATACAATAAGTGAGCTGCAGTAAGAGAAGTAAAGAATTTGAAGCCATTATTATGAGAATTATTATTATCCTTTTTGTACTATTGCTGTAATTAGTTGAAGTGGCAAAGACCTACGCTTCAGGCAGTTTTTGACAAGCCTGTGGCACTTTTCCAAATTCTTCATTCCACATTTACCGATGACTCAAACAAAATGATCAGATAAGTATGGGCGACATGCATTGATCCAACAAATGGGGAAGGAAATGTCACATTTCCAGGGGGTTGATGAAACAAAAATAATATTTAGGAAAATCAAAAAGAACTAGGAATCATGATAAATCTTTAAGAAAATCACATAGATGTTAATAATCACTGTACATATGATAATGTTAATGCAACATTTTGTTCCGATTGGCCTACGCGTTAAGGTGGAGCTTGGGTACATGCAGACATATATACACACATAAGCTATAATTGTTATAGTAAATAAATCATACATCCTAGGCATGTAGTATTTTGTATATTCTATTAAGTCAATGACTTTTATTTTATGAGTATATAAAAATAAAATACACAGCAAATATGAACAAATAAAGCAGACCTTAATAAATAATTTGGTATTTGTATTTTTTTGTATTTTTTAATTTTATTTTCTATTTTTCTGTAACCTTGATCAACATAACCTCATTCTCTTCTCTTTATTAAAAGCTTCAAACAAATATAAAACTGCCATCTTCTAAGAGAAAATATGGCGGCTTGGTGACCACAAAGACATGCCACAGTTTTTTGCTCTTTGATTTCCGCTTGGGGCAATCAAAAAACCAGTGACAAGGAACAACATTAGATGTTAATGTTTCATATTCAGCAGGGTTTGCAATATACTGTATCTCTAAGGGCACTATTATGAGTAATATATATATATATATATATATATATATATATATATATATATATATATATATATATATATATATAATGTGTGTGTCTGAATGAGATTACGAACTGCAGATTTTGTTTGGGTTTTTTGCAGTATTACTTGAAATATGTGCTTACTGTCTTAACACTTGTATAGAAATATAGCGACAGTGTAGCTGAACAGAAATTATTGTTATAAGTGAACTTTTTGGATTCTTTTTCGAGCGCGTGTAAAAACGGGGTTTTGCTCGCTGCAGTAAAAGACGTCTAACAGTTGAGCAGCTTGTGGTTTTCGGTGAGAAGAACATTCCAGTCAGAGTGAAGTTTAGACCTGTTTTCACCTCCGCTGGAATTCAACAAGGAGCGATCATTAGAAGGAACAGAACGTGATGTATTTATATACAAAATAGTATTCAATGGTGTTTATAGAGTAGACTCTGATGGCTCATCAAAGCGGACTGAATAGTAGCTGTGATAGTAATTACTGCAGGAATCCCAAAGAATAGAGAAAAAGCAGTCTTACTGTGGCAGGAAGTCCCATTCTGTAGAACATAAAACACATGAACATGCATAATGAGGCATGCAGGATGAGGCATAACATGATCAGAATTGCATCATGGTAAGTGAGAAAATTACGAGATGGGTCCAGATAGCGAAGAGGACGTGTGAAGCCTGAAGTAAAGACTGAAATTATGAAAAGGCTCAAGGGAGATGAGGCATGAGGGTGGACTGGGGTAAAGAGAGAGAAAGCCAGAAGAGAGAACATAGATCCTGCGACAAAGCTGAGAGCTGTCAAAGGACAGAAGAGAGAGAGAGACACAGAGAGCCTGTGAGAAGACTCTAGGGCTGCTGAAGGCCAAGATTGTGAATGGAGAAAAAGGATTCGCTAACCAGCAGTCCATTTGTTCAGAAGCGGCACTGGAGAGGCGAGATTGAATAATCAAGAGAAAACGTGTGTGTCGTGTGGAGTGACAAGAATGAGATTCATCAGCCAAGCACTGCATTTAATTATTATTTAACTCCACACATGGCTGAACTGATTGGTTTCTCATCTTAGAGGAGACATGTATGACACGTGTATGAGACCCATTAAGGATTGTGATTTGGAGTGAAAATTGACTAGAGAAGAAACGGAAAACAGAGAATCAGAAAACAGGTGAAGGTACATTACTGCAGTGCACAATGAGTTTAATTATTCGTAGAGAGTAGCTCAGTACTTCCGCAGTACTTCTGCAGCAATCTCAGTAACCAGCATGACTGACAGCATGACTGACTGGCCTAAGCAGGTCAGGCTCTGGGAAGTACCCCTCATTTCTCTGAAACTAAAAACAGGTCATTCATCAGCTTGCAGTAGTGCCATTTAAAGTACGCAGAGTGGAGGTTCATTGGTTTGAACAAGGTGGGCAAGTTTATAGCATTCAAAACTGTAAGTGAAGTGAAGTATAGACAAAAACACGCAGAAAAGCAGGCAGATGAGTAAATGCTTCCTTACTGAAGTTATGCATAAGCTTTATTTTAGCAGGTCATCAAATAATAATTTCAAGTTATTATAAAGCTTATAGAAAAAAAACATTAAAAAATAAATCTGCATGTGTCAAGTTGTGCATTTTAACTTCCCCAAAGACTGTCGTGCCGATGGGGATTAACTCACTTGGGGACCATAGACAGTGTGAATGGTAAACAGGGTTGAAGCAGGGCTGTTCTCCTGACCTCTCTGAACGCTTCCTGATTAGTTTATGCGCTCGTCATACTGAACAAAACATGGTTTACTTTTTATATTTGTTTCTTTTAAGTAGGGCTGCCACAATTAGTCGACTAGTCATGATTACCTCGACTATCAAAATTGTTGAATTTAATAGGCGACGCGTCGTTTGAAGCTTTGTAAGATCCCAAAAGATGCAGAAAGTAATAGGATTTAAGAGTGTAATAGCAGACTGAAACAGAAGATGGCAGCACTGCATGTACAAGGATGCCAGCTGCCGTTAAACCTAGAAGAAGAAGAAGAAGAAGAAGAAGAAGAAGAAGAAGAAGGAGCTGTGTCCCAGAATTCATAGCACGGCCCTGCTCAGTTTTCAACAATGGCTGTGGCTAGTTAGTTTTAATATTACTCTTATTATTCTTTCTGGGTCACAAAATAAACATTTAACATATTTTCAGGTGAGAATGTAGCTGTGTAAACCTCAAATATCTGCTCAGTTTATCAAGACCCCACATATTTTCAAAAGCGCTCCGACGTTTTCGAGACGTCTGTTACCCACCAGCTCGATAGCTAGCCGGGGTTCAAGGCTCAGTATAGCCGATGAGAACACCGACCCGGCAAAACGTTTTCAAACCCACCGCCGTCTTTCGCTACTCAGGTTAAACATGATATATAAGTCACTTAGATAACTTAAAAATTTTATTGTTTGGCTTTTTTTTTTGTATTTTATTTGTTCCTGAGTAAATCGGTTTGACTGAGATTAAAGTTAAAGTTTTCACACAGCACACAATATACTCCGGTGTCCTGTTATATTTTAGATGGCAAGGAGCAGACGGCTGAGTTTATTAAACTTCACCGAAACAATCTGCAGATTTCATTAAAAAGTAATAAACTATCATCTTGTCTTTATTTTTAGTTAGCACATACCTTAAACACTCAAAGCTGTAAGCTAATGATAGTTATATAAGAGCAGATGCATGCTGGTGTAATAAGCTGTACGCTTTACGTCCAATGGATGATGATCTGATTAGTCGACTAATCGCAAAAATAATCGATGACTAGTCGACTATCAAAATAATCGTTTGTGGCAGCCCTAACACATACCCAAATTCAGTCACAACAGTGAGGCCAACACAAATAACCTTAAGCTCTATGGATACGGGACTGAAACAAAAACCAAGAGAAAAAGTAAATATATTTGTATTTATACAGAACTATAAAACTAATTAACATGTATTTTAAGGAGTGTCGGCAAAAGTGTCTAAAACTGAACAATTGAATTATTATATTTTCTATTACAACAGTTCTTTGTACCTTATGTACCAAGGGACGAACAAGTTATTTAACCCTACTACTGCTTTTGTAGCAATACCCTCTAAGACAGCCTGATGTCAGACATCACCATGTCTCACTGTGGACATGCTGATTCCATAGTGATCACCCAACCTGACTTGGCACCACAAATAATTCAAATTACATCGTCTTAAAAAAGGTTGTGTCAGTTCCCAGGTTGCACTGTTCAGACAGTCCTGCCATCATGCCATTCAGCTCTCCACACTCTACTATGCAATGCTAAAACAGAGAATGTGCCAAGGGTCAGCCACACAGTGCCTTAGCCATCTCTGCTGCTAATCTATCCAGCTGGGAGAAGGGCCACAATGAGCCATATTGCAAGTGGTCTGTCAGTGAAACTCGCAGTGGCAGTGAAGGAAAGCGCAAGCTCTGAGTTGATATTTTCAGAGGTTTCTGAAGCAGAAAACAATTACTCCATGTTTACCCCTCATTGATAATGAGACTTAAGCCAGAGCAGAGCTCTCCTCAAGGATAATGGTTATATCTGAAACAGGATTTACCTCCTACCCCTCGAACAGATTCCAGCCAGACCTCCAATCAGTGTCTCATAAAATATCAGCTGGATGACTGCATCCCAAAGCCACTGCCGTGAATACCAACAGTGACTCACAGAATACAGAGGAAATAAAGGCATGAATGATGCAGACTGTTTGTGGTTATCAAATAAAGTAGGTCCCTCCTGTGTGACCCATTAAATTCCACTGTATTCTCATCATCCACTGCCACTGCAAACAGAGATGAGAAAGAATAACCTTTACATATGGACAGCTGCCATGTCGTTGAAGTGATTCAATTTGGGTAGCTGAAAATACACCAAAGTGCTGAGATATTGCAACATCTCATTTAGAGTTACAGGTGCAAACAAAACCACGAGACACTCCACAGCTAAATAAACAACCAGCAATAAGTCACATGTCAGCCAAAGTCTGTTGTCCTTGGTTTTTCACTAGTGGTCACTGGATGAAGGTGGGTGAGGATAGCATAAACCACACGCATGTCTTGCCCTACCAGTGGCGCTCCTCACTTGCAGGTGAAACTAATCGACCGGTGATGCCGTGTATCACAGAGCTGTCCTTTAACTACCACATATAACCTGAGACACATTTGAATTGTAGCTTAGGATGAGTGCTGTGGATAAAAAATCACATGTTCATCACATTTATTACAAAAAACTCTCACTTTAAAGTAATTCTAATTGATACAAGTTATCTTCTTTTATTGTTTTTCACTTTCAGGAATTATTTACATGAAACAACAGCTGGTCATGGTGATATGTAAGCCTGCTATGTATTAAAGCCCCTTGACATTACAAACTGCTCAGGTCACTAGCCATGGCATTTCAAGTTGGCATTAGCAAGTCAAGTTAGGTGCAGTAGCCTAAAGGTTGTATGACTAAGCCTTCTGTACATGTCTTTATACAGCATGTAAATTATCAATTATATTCATTTATAGTGAACCTTTCTAATCTTACTGATAACTCAACATCTTTTACAAGTATACTGTCCTATATGGTACATTCAAACTATGCAGTAGAACCTCCAAACCAGCACCACGAAAGTAAAAAGCATAAAAACATGCAGGGATGGCTGTTAATTGCAAACAAATACTGTTAGTACACTGTTTTACTCTCCATTCAGTGTCCACTGAGTCACTGGCAGCACAGTATAGTGCTCTCTGGAAGCACAACTGGTGATAATATTGTTCCAGTTTTTTCACAGTACTGCTGCCTACTATCTCCCTCACACTATGCAGCACAACCACTTCTCTTAGTGCTTAATGACTGCCACGAGTCTGAAACAACTGGAAACAGATACAGTGCTGTGAAAAAGCATCACCATTGGTGATTTATTTCCATTTATATTTTGAGAAAGACATGTTTCCGATCATCAAACACATTTTAATATTAAACAAAGAGTTGATACAAAATGAAGTTTTCAAATTATGTTTTCAGATATTAGGAGAAGAAAGGAAACTCAAGAACAGCTGAAAACCAAAGTTAGTGTGGAAAGGGTTACAAAGACATTTTTAAGCTTGGGGAATTCAGCAATTTTCACTGAGTCATTATCCATAAATAAAGAAAACTTGGACGAGTGGAGAACCTTCCCAGGAGTGGCCAACCTAACAAAATTACTCATTCAGGAAGTCACAAAAGAACCGAGGGCAGTATCTTCATATTCAGATTCAACAAAAAAAAAAAAGACTGTGTTCTTTTTCGTCAGGAGTGGGTTTTGTGTGGGACTCTCCCATGTATGCCATTTTTACACAAAGACTCTTCTGCAAAAAAAAAAATACACATCTTGATGATCTCCAAAGGGATAAATATTCTGTGTAGTGACAAGACAAAAGTTTTTGGGTTTTAGAAAAGTTCTGTCCAATTTCTAAAAAGAACATCATTCTAACACTACATATGGTGGTGGTGGTGGTGGTGGTGTGATGCTCTGGGGCTAGTTTGCTGCTTTAGGACACCTTGTTATAGCTGATGGAGTCATGAATTCTGCCCTCTACCAGAAAATGTCTGGGCCCTCACTTTTTGCCCTGAAGCTCAGGTCCACTTGGATTATGAAATGGGACAATGATCTGAAACGCACCAGCAAGACCACTTCTGATTGGCTAAAAAGAGATGGCTTTAGAAGTTCTAAAGTCTAGACTTAAATCCAACTGAGATGCTCTGGCATGACCTTACACAGGCCACACATGCTCAAAACCCTCTAATGTGCCTCAATTAAAACAATTCTGCAAAGAAGAGTTGGCCAAATTGATACGAACGACTCATTGCCAATTATCGCAAACTGCAATTTGCTGCCAAGAGTAGCACAACCAGTTATTAGGTTTTGGGGACAGTTACGTTTTTGCATAAGCTCAGGAAACTTTGGATAAAATCATAATTTTAAAACTCCATTTTGTATTGTTCAACTTATCTGTGTCAAATATTACAATTTGTTTGGTGATCGGAAACATGTGAGGGTGACAAAACAAAAAAGAAATGAGAATAGGGGGCAAATACCTTTTCACAGCACTGCATTTATTATTGAAAAAGAAAAGAGAAGCTCTTGTGATAGAACTGGAATTACCAGCAGCTGAGCATTCTGCTGCAAAGACAGTCATGCCTGTATGATATACATATACTGGCTTTAAACTGGCACCGATGATCTGTTCCTCTAACATGTGGAAACCAGGGATTCTGTTTTTTTGTGGTGATCTGTGTATTTGGGGAAAAAAGTAATATTGCTTCTAAAGCTGAGCTGATGCTAATTATTCTGCGGCTCACATCTTCTGAAGTTCCCGCTGGCTGTGGCTTTCTTTATGTCAGAATGATGCTGCTTTGTGTTGCCCTTGACTGTCTTAATATTAAAGCTTAGTGGAAGCAAAATAACCTTTGAGGAATTCTTCCACCTACAGCTCGGAAGCAGCAGTCGTTCATTTAAACCATACTGCCAGAATCACGTTAATGCTGTACTTTCCCTGGAATAAAAGCTTTCAACCCTTGACAACCGGCTGCTGTGACTTGGCTCACATCACCATATCTGAGTCCTGATGTGAGATAGAACCACTTTCTGGTTCAGGGTGGAATGTATCATTGTTTGAATTTCTTGTTGTAGGACAACTTTATATTGATAACCTGAAGTAATTTACTGTCGACAGTAAATGGCTGCCTTCATGGCTGCCTTCCAAGCAATAATAGAGTTCCTCAAATATGCAGTAAAATGCAGTTTCTCAATGCTATAATTTATATTGCAAACATGTGTTATTAGAATATAATTGTAGCAGTGTTTTTATTTTAATAAATGACTGTTTAACAAATACACAGACAGTGTATTTGTTAAACAGTCATTTATTAAAATGATTTAATCAGAGGTCAGCTCCACAGCTGCCTCCAGTCCAAAACTCCCTGCCCCTGGTCCACCTCTCTCAGTCCAAATCTCAACACCTGCTGTCCTTCCAAGCTTCTGCATCTTTGCCATTTGGTTGATGAGTCTCATCACAGACAAGGCAGAGGAGGCTCACAGCATCAGCCTTGCAGGGTGCTCTAGGCATGTAGCTGTCAAATGTGGACATGGACAATGCCATCGTATAGCAGCTCCACAGGCCTTATTCCCACCCACAGGAGCCAGGAAGGCGGAGGAGAATTATTTCTGTGTTGCTTTCATCATCATCCAGTGCCCCCTGCTTGGGGGAAAGCTCAAAGCAATGCATGTGGATGGCATGGTTTCCTACATTATGGACTGACTAGCTCACTGACAGCTCATCTTGCTCAAGGGCAGTGTATTGGATACACTGCGGCGCAGCACAGGGTTTCTCTATTGTCAGCTTTTGGTTCACTTTCTAAACCTCCCTTTTAAAGCTTGAACTCAGGGTCATGGCAGTGCAACAAGCTCTTTGATGACTTCTCTGCAGTGGGGTGCACATGTTAGGGCAAGAAAAGGAGAATATTAAGGAGCCAAAAGAAACCTAACATCTGCTACAGTCACAACCTTTTACAGCACAACATCAGCATGACCAAGTCACCATCCAGTATGAGGAGAGGGAAAGGGCTGGTTTTAGTTAAACCAGCAGGCTACTCAACAAGTTCTACTAATCAGGGAAGGGCGGCACACATTTATACTGGCTAAGAATGACTACAAGATTACCAGAGTAGTGAGGCTGTGGTGGACAGGGGAGAGAAGATGGAGACTGGACTACACAGGGGTGCGACCAGTGTGTGACACATGATGATCTTCCACATACAAAAGACATTACAATAATTCTAGTCCAAGTCCCTCATGTCAGGCAGCTTAGAGTCATTTGAACTCTACTGCCCTACTCTGACAACTGAAGGTACTGAGCCACAACCTCACATAAACATAAGAGCTTGACTACATAATCACATAGTCACAGAATTCTGTGTTTACTGAGTCGCTTGTGAATTATACTTAGGTAGACATCTGTAGCAGAAAATGTGTCTGTGTTGAAGAAAAACATTTTTCTTCATGCGTTTCCTTCTTCTCACTCACGGGTTACATTATTTCCATGTGCTTACTGACACAAACTTCCAGCATTTCGTTTTCTGTATGGTTTACAATTTCATCCTCATTCAAACTAAATTAAAAAAAAATATCTAATTTCCAGATACAGGCGGGTAAAAAAAAAAGTAATAAGAGAAAACTGTGTAAATCAGAAACAGAATCATCGTAATCAGAATCAACACTCTTTGTAAATCCAGAGGAAATTATGTAAATTAAGTCAATGTCAAGTCAATGTGACAACCGTCATATATAATTTACAACATTTCCATCCTCATCAAACCACTCATAATCCCATGCAAAAAGCATGAAGGCTCCCTTATAATTCTGGAATTGAACGCCCCTATTAACATCGAAATGTTTCATCACAGTCAGATAAAGATGAGCTCTTAAAGCTTGTGGCATGCTTCACAGGTAAGAGCCAGTGCAGTCCAAACATGAATGACCAGGGGAAAAAAAGACTTGCTTGCCTTTATTTATCTTATTCAGAACAGCCCCATTTGGGCAGAGATGATGACAGTCTAAATTGTCTGCTTAAGTGTAATTCACAAGTGACTCTCACATAAGAAAAGGGTCCATATTAATTATTTTGAATTGTCAACAATGTGTGAAAGTTTGAAAGGCACTGTTTCAAAGAGACCCAAGCAGTGTCATAAAACAGAGCTACTGGATTCACTCACTGTAGTAGTAAAGGGTTAATGTGTTTCTCTGCATTTGTCAGCGATCTATCACATCTAATACATATTGTTTATTTTTGTATATATGTTGCTGTGTATGTATGTCTGTATTGATGTGGGTAGGCAGATGCACAGCGCCCTGTCTGTCATTCTTTCACAGGGATTGTGAATTTCTGACACCACACCTGTTTTATTCTGAAACAAAACGAACAGCAAGCAAATAAACTCCTCTCACAGTGACGAGAGGGGAGATAAATCGTAAAACACAACAATGGCACACAGTTAAATCACATGCTGGAGTTCTATAATATGACACAGATACACATGTGTCAAATGTGACAGGAACACTGCTAATCGTTCAAAGTTCTTCAAAGATGAAGACCTCACACAGCGTTTCACAAAGAGAATGAACGAAATGAAAATAAGTCATAATTGCATTTGTATTTGTATCACATGCGCAAATCAATAGTAGGCTACGCAACCCCTCCTAATTTCCAATGTGAGTACATCAGCTCTGTGCATCCTCAACAAGACACTAACCAACCAGATCAATAACATTCAAGGGCAATGAGCAGACGGGGCTAAACACCGAGTTAGGCATGCTATAACTTCTCTTCTGCATGTGCGCCTATGAAACAAACAGCACTAGAGCGTTCTTATATAGGTTATGGTGACCTTTAGTAACTCCTGTAGTACCGGGCTTGATTAGCTCTTTGGACCAAGACACAGAAGAGGGAATCGGTTCCCGTGCTCGACAAGAGGAAATCATATTAATGATGTGCCTATGAAAGATAGTCCGAGACTTACTTTAAGACGGCGCTGTCTCCCTGTCTGACGGTGATGTTGTCCTTTAATACAGAATCCCCGCTCCTAGCTGGAACTCCTGCAGGTACAAGGAATAACAATTTAAGTCCGATGACGACAAGGCATTTCCCAGACACCGCCAGATAACCACAAATTCCCATGTTTTTATATCGCTGCGCAACTTCCAGGAGAACTTAAACGTCTGATATCCCCCTTTGCGTCTTGAGCTAGGGACCGCAAAATTCCACTCCACAAACAAGACGCAGTGTAGCCTGGTGGAACTGCGCTCGACCTGCTTTTGCTTCAAATCAAAAGCCTCGTTATGAAATCCCGTAACGGTGTCTTTGCGTCCGCCAGCCGCTCTAGGAAAATGACTTCGGAGGAGAGAAAAGCGCCGTGTTTGTCAAAGAAAGGCGCACCGTCTCCTCAGGTTCGAACTGTAATCGCCGTGAAATGGATGCTCTCGCACAGATGCATCAGCCAACACTGCCTGTGTATTTTTTCCTGCTCTCTCTCGGTGTTTTCTTTCCTTACTGCTGCGCGGGTGACAATGTTTAAAGCTGCAAATACTCAAACAAAAGGCTGAATTCGCTCTAATATCTTCTCTCTTCTTTAGCTCCTGAAGTCCTCTCTCTCTCGCTCTCTCTAATCGCCAGGTAGCATCACTTGCATGTATTATGTGGAGCATATGGTCTGCAGCCTGCAGGGCTCGCATATTCATACAGTTAATGGACAAACGGATTCAGGAGCCACCGTGCATGTTTCAGGGGCGTCTAGAGAGGACACTTATATTTGGTCAGATGAAAATAATAATTGCTTAGGGGACTGAATACCACAGCAAGGAAACGGGCATTTAAAACGATCTTACAGTCTTAGCTTTCATTGGTATAAGATGGGGCCACCTGGGGAGCATGGGCAACAAACAAACAAAAAGCAATATTTGTATTTCACAATAATTCCCTCCAAACTGTCCCCATCAGAGTACGATTTGTGATTACTTGGAAGCTTCACACTCCCCCCTTCCTCCCACGGTAAGAAGAGCTCGAGGCACAGCTTTTGTTGACGTAGGGTTTGATGATTCAAGTGACCAAATGTCTTCGAATGAGAGTACGGTTTGTTTTTTCAGGTCAAGGACAACTTCAAATGAATAGAGTGACGCTGTAAGAAAAAAATATCATCCGCAAAAATGTTATTGTTAACATGAATATGAACAACAACAATAGCTCTGTTAATCTGCTGTGAATGTAAGGAATGTGTCAATCAGGCGTTTTAGAATGAATTAGAGTGAAAACCATGAACTGTTGTTGGATTCTTCTGATTTTCCATGAAACAGTAAAACACATGATTACCCGCTCTGATAAATAGCCAGGTCAATTAAATCCTGTGAATTGCAACAGAGATCAGAATGTCTCTCACCTTTATATTTCATATGAGAATTTATGAAATGATGTCCAACCTGATCAATTCATTCATTCAAAGTCTTTCTTCAAAGTCTCGAACCCTCAAAATTGCCATTTTTAAATGTCACCCTGACCTGTGCTTGTAATGATTTGCATTGATGTCTTTAATTAAAAAAAAGCATCAATAACTTGTAGATTATTACAAAAATCCAGTGGTGATGTGGATCTTTTTAAATGATTGTTAACCACTTTTAAAGGCTACAGGAAGTTTCTCTAAGGTAAAATATATAAAGGTCTTAGTTCAACAGTTTAAAATATTAAAGAAAAAAAACATCTATCAACAGAATGTGAAGAATTAACTTCTATGTATGAGTTTTGGATAAATATCCTCCAAGGTTAGCACACCAAACTGTTAGTACTCACTAGGGCTGGGACAACGCGTCGACGTAATCGATTACGTCGACGCATAAAATACGTCGACGTAAAAAATTTGTGTCGATGCGTTGTCACTTTCAAAAAAACACATGGCTGCAGCGAGTAGCGGT
>VURO01019474.1:14254-24503 GCA_015108175.1 Pelvicachromis taeniatus
ACATGCAAACTCCACACAGAAAGACCCCGGCCTGATGGTGGAATTGAACTCAGGACCTTCTTGCTGTGAGGCAACAGTGCTAACCACCGTGCCACCGTGCTGCCCACTATGCTGATACTGCTGCTGATACTATCGATATACTATTGATATTCAATATTTGATTAATACTAGCAAGGTCAGACCGACATGTCGCTTCTATCCTCCAAGTTCTACATGTAACCCACTGAATTAAATTAAATAATCTCTTTTACTCATTTATTTTTTTATGAAAAACTATATTTCAAACATACACTAAGAAAAATGACTATTTGTATTGAAGTAGTGATTCACTTTTGTTTAGAATTTGCAAACTGATTATTCATCTCATAAAAAATGACACATTGAGCTCCTCTATAGTCTGCCTTTATTGGCTATAAGTATTGGTATTGGTATCAGCATCAGCAGTACTCGCTCTGTATTCTCTTGGTGTTGAATCGATATCAAGATTTGCAGTATCACAAAGCACTGCTGGACAGTAATGAGATTTACTGGCTGTGTCTGCTTTTAGAACTTGCTGCATTCTCAGCACATTACCTGCAAAACTCTTTGACTTTAAGTTTCTCCACATTTCAAATCTATTTTTGAACCCAATATCAATTCGAAGTATGGGTCCAACACAAGATGCAGTGTTGTGCTCAAATATCCAGCCAGAATCACACCACCAGCCTTGCTCAGCCTTTAATATTTTGGAGCTACAACTATAACGCTGTGTTATTAGTTTTGTGCTGCAACATCCCGGAGTTGTAAAGCAAGACAAAGAACAGGGAAAAGTTCAATTTTATTATTTTCTTGCAAGTCTGGGGACACGGTCTAAACTTGTACTTCCACCGCTGATAGAGAAAATGTCTTTTGTCTGCAACAACCTGCCGGAGCTGTGGATCTTGTGGCAAACCTGTTTAAAAAAACAGTTTAGCTTATTCACCCAGTCCCCTCCACTATTTTGCTGGCTTGTAAGTGATCTTTCTCCTCCCACTCCAACTCTCTCCATATCACACTGTCCCCTGCAGTTTATTTTCCATTCCAGCTTGGTAGGTGGTCTTTCTGTCCATTATCATTTCCTTCAGCTTCTTTATGGACAGACTTGGCTTCCAAAAACGTCTGAGTTGCCCTATTTTCTGTTGAGGAAGCATTAAATGCTCTTTTTCTAAATCCAGAATTTAAGAGCGTCTAAGGTGCAGAAATAATAATATATCCTAACAGTGCTGGCACCAGTCCATAACCTCAAAGATAGGTTGAAGCTCTTCAAGCTCCTTAGACAACACCACTAAAACAAACAATCAGGATAACTGGCTTTTTACACACCTCTAGCCAAGAGACAACAACTGTGTCGTGCAGTAAATTATAGTAATACAAATGTAAAAGGTGCAGTATTCCAGATTTACAGTACACTATGATAAAATACTAAATGACTATAATTTTGTATATTTGAGGGTGTTTACTGAGGTTATTTTGAGTGCTTCCAATTTTACTACCCCTTATTATCCATTTTTCATCTTTCAGCCATCATCCACTATTCAGAAAGATCTGTGCAGATACCAATTTGCTTTCTGCATTTTTGGCTCATCTGTCAATTTTTTATTTTATTTTTTTATCTTCATTTGTAGCCACTTTATATAAAAATCATACAAACTACTCTCTATTTTTAGCTCAGGGAAACGCACATATAAGCTTGTATCCACGGTTAACCTTTTATTTTAAGTTTAGAACTCTCTGCTTTCTAACCACTCAGACTGCAGCGCAACAACGCTTTAATTAAACTTGGCTACTAAATTGCTTTCTGTCTCCCTAGCCGTGCGTTCTCGTTACCTCTTGAATACTCTCCAATTTTTAATATGAGGCCTTTGTTACTCCCAAAGTACCAGATGCTGACTCCTCAATTGAATGCTCCTTTTTTTTTTAAAGTTCTCTTTAGTTCACATAATCCACAATGGATATGTGGATATATGTGAATGCCTCCACAGACAAGCAAAAAAATTAATTTCCAACTTTATTGCGCTATTGTAGCACCGTAGGGCGTTGTATTGAAAAAAATAAAGCATGCGATGTACAGCTCTCTCCATGCCCTTTCATTAGACATATTACTCTATATGTTCTTGCTTTTTTTTTTTTTCAAGGTCAACTTTGACCTTGGGCGCTAACAGTGAAGGTCAAGGTCAAATGCTTAGCCAACGTAAGTTCTCATGTCTCCCACGTCTTATATTGTTGTGAAGTTTGAACATCCTTAAAGATTTGCGACTAATAAGTCTTTACTGATTTTCAGATAGTGTGGCCTTGACCTTGACGTGATTTTCAGCTAAATTAAATTCCAGGCTTAAATGATTGTACAGAATTTATTTTTTTATTGATTTTTGGGTTCTCTACTTCGCAGAGGCTCAAAAGTATACATACAAGCTCAAATATATACAATCACCACCAGTATTTGGTCAAATAATGCTTACCAAGTTGCACCTCAGTTAGAGGCCCTTAAGAAACGGGAAATAAATACAGCGAAGACCTGAGATTTCATCCAGTGGTGTTAGGGATTTTGTCAAAATTGATGGAATTATAAACGGAGAAAAGTATCGTCAGACACCTGCGGGTGTGTTATTTACATGCAGACGGGGAGGAACAGCAAATCACAGATAAACCTTGAGATGTAAACCAGTAAGATGTTAACAGAATCGTGGAATGTCTTGGTTTTCAGGGTCCGTCATCTAAATCAGCGTCGGCACACACACAACAGGGGCACACATATCATGCATTGTTTCAGGGTAAGAGGAAATCTGCAATCTGTGCACACAGGACCTCGTGCACTAAATATTTAATTGACAATAAACAATGCTGTGAGTGATGTGAGGCTGGGTCAGCTGAAAAAGATGGAGGGGGGGGGGGGTGAATAAAAGGAAACGGGAGAGGTCAAGGAATAGAAAGACATGTACTGTAAACAAAGAGCAGCTCAAGTCAAGGAGCTGGATTCTCCTCCTCGTGTTGCTACAATAATAGAGGATAAGAGGTCAACGCATGCTTGAAATGAGAACACTTCTTTAATTTTACACATTAGGGTCTGGCCTTGTTTGTAATGAGGGTCTATAATTCATAGCGCTTGTAGTGCTAAAGAGCG
The DNA here is from genome assembly GCA_015108175.1 of Pelvicachromis taeniatus. NCBI lineage: Eukaryota > Metazoa > Chordata > Actinopteri > Cichliformes > Cichlidae > Pelvicachromis > Pelvicachromis taeniatus. The sequence continues at coordinate 17,394 of VURO01019474.1, forward strand.
GGCGGACATGACAGTGCTGAAAGGAAAGCTGGAGCTCTCACTCCTCCATAGGGCAATTTAATTTGTGCAATCAGATCAAGAATTACTGAAAACGACTTCAGTTGCTCCACAACACCTCTCCACGCATTAAGAAACATGACTCTGCAAAGCTTCGAGGATTCTCCTTCCCCAGTTATCACCTTATTAAAGCTTTCTTTTTCTTTCTTTTTTTTTGGTCTTCATTTGCTCCAGAAATGCCAAGCGATCACAACTCCTCAGAGACTAAATGGCTCCGAGATGTGGGTTTTATGCCTTTCCTGTCATCATTCTCAATCCCCTCTCACTCAGCAGTACAGTAGGAGTCATGAATAAAATGCAAGGACCAACAAGAATAATAACACATGAGCCACAGCTTATTAGCAGAACCTCCACATTCATCTGTGGCTCAGAGTCGTCCTCTTAAGATTGGCTCCAATTAAAGTTTAAATGAGTACTTTCTGGAATAACCATGTAGAAAACAGCCTCGGGGAAGAAACAAAAACTGGTTAAAAAAAAAAAAACATATAATATTTACTATATGTCAGAGGGAAGCACAATAAATGGTGTGAGAAAATAACTGGCTAGAGTTTGTACAAAATTGCTATGCCCTGGAGTTACTGGTACACAAAGACAGACAGATGAATGATGGATGTGGCCAACGTATTTGTGTAGGCCTGTTTTGAAACCTTCCTCATTACTCCCGTTTTGATGTGCACCCTTTTCTGCTACATTAAAATTTCTGTTCATGCGCATGTGAAATTTAAAGTGATAACTGTTGAAGGTTATGGCAATTGTTAAATCAATCAGTCACTGCCACGTGTAGCTAGCTAACGCGTGTCAACGCTTACACTGTTTTGCAGAGTGGCACTGGTTAGCTCCTGTGTTTTAGTCCAGTATTTTTTTAACAAGACAACCTCTTGATTGTCAAGATACTTAGTCAGGCAACATCAGTTAACAGGCAAAAACGATTTTATAAAACCTAAAGTTAACCTTTGTTGTCTTCAGTTGCTAAAGTAGCTTCCCAAAACCAAATACAGAGCAAGCGAATAACATGTTACTCTAATCTCTATACTAGCATTTTGGCACCGATAGGGCAGGTGTTAAATGTTGCTACCACAACAAGTAACCTCGCAAAATAATTTAGTTGGCTAATGATAATCCCCAGGATGTTGGAAAAGCTCGCTAATGCTACAATCACAGGAGACAACCAACTTGCAGTCACATTGATTTTTAAATGGTTGCTTTAAAAATGGGGACCAAGTCTGCAACTATCGATTGCTAAAAGAATCATACCAACTATCTGTAGTCAGTCATCTGCCTTTTGTCATGGTGCTGGGTCAGTGACCCAGCGTTTTGTGTTTATTATTATTATTATGATGTACTGTCTCAGGTCCCTTGCCCTCATGTTACTCTGTGCTCCTTTGGTTCTGTGTCCAGTTATCCCTACCTTTGTGTTCCCTCTGTAGTCAGGTCCTTGTGTAAAGCCCATGTCTCTGCGTTTGTCTTTGCTGGTGTTTTGTGTTTCCTGTTTGACTTTGATGGTCAATGTCTCATGTCAGTGTTTCTAGTTTTGCTTCCCTGGTCTCATTAGTGTTGATTTCTCCCAGCTGTGTCTCCCTCCTGTCTCTCATTCCCTCGTTATGCCCCAGTGTATTTGAGCCCTGTGTTTTGCCTTTGCCCTTTGCTGCGTTGAATGGCGTCTTCTCTCCCATGTCTCTCTCTGCGGCTCATCCCATCGTCCCCCTGCACGCGTGCTTTCAGGTTTGTGTTTAGTTGTCCCCAGTTTAGGGTCCAAGTTCTGTCCTCGCTCTCGTTTGTATTTTACTCACTATAAATAAACTGCTCACCTGCATTCCACGAGTGCCTGCATTTTGGGTCCATCCTTCCCCCACACCACATGGCTGGCTTCCCCCGAGTCGTGACAGCACGAACCAGCCACAACATGGACCCAGCAGGCTCAGCCCGGGAAAGCGATCTTTTACAAACTGACTTTAGTGCATTGAAAAAACAGTAATAGAACAAAGTGAGTTTGGGGTAAAGTTGGCTGTTATTCACTGTGATAAATTGGCTCAAATCTGTTGCTGTCCACATACACAGAAATTAATGTCAAACATGAATTCACATCAACTACCTGCATTCAGAGTCCAGCCAGAACCCCACAGATTTGAAACAGAAAGTCCTTCACAAATAGGGATACAGCTACTGCAGGACAGCAGTTTAACTGCACGAAGACGTATTCTCTGCAACCTTGATTTTATATAAGAATAAAACCACATAAATTAAACCAGGAGTACAACCAAGTGGCAACCAGCTAACTTGAGTCCCCTATGGGGACAAAAATGCTGACCATTTGGGCTTATTAGTGCAGACTGACTCATTTTAATGCGTTGGTAATGCATTTCTAAATTAAATGGCAATTGTTTGCTGATCTGTATGCCAATGATTGCAGTCATCCAGAGCATGGTGTGATTGTTTGGAGACAGGTTGCCAGCAACTAGGTGACCTGTGCAATTGCCTTGCAATTAGTTGGTATTGTCCAGCAACCACCAATTTTCCCTACTCTTAAGGAACTTTACATCCTATTTTTACTTTAGTGTAACTGAGGCATTACATCCACAAGTATTAAACTAGATAGATATTTTATATGACTGTTTGGAGCAGATAGCGCACTGCCTTCATAAACTTTTGCTCTTAAGTTTTGTGATAGAGTTTCCGAGTTACATTATACGAAGGTGGTTCACAAGAAATACATGAAAAGATGTTATTTTGTAACTGTCTTAAGGCAATGGCCAGGAAATCCATACAAACATAATAATCTGCTTTTACTTTTTGTAACTATTTCTAAACTTGCTTTTATGGAAATGATGCGAGACAAAATCGTCAGTCCTCAGTCTTTGTCAGAATACATTCGTAAGTTTATCTAAAGTTAATGAGGCTTCAGCTGCCTGAGGTGGTAAAGTTTAACTCTTTACATTTTTTTTTTTAAAGTTTCTGTGTTTTCAAGACGAAATTCCCTCCTTTTATTCCTGCACTCATTCTGCAGCTCAGCACATAAATACTGTTTGGGGAAAAAGGGGAATTTTGCTTTAAAATTGTCAAAACGTTGGTAGAAATCCACTTGATCTGATTAATTCAGACACCCGGAGCCTCATTAAGATCAGATAAATGTGGGAAGTAGTTTTACACAGGAGTACTATGATTTTTCTTTCTTTTTCTTTCTTTTTTTTTTTTACTGCATCACTTCCAGCTGAACAAACATTACAGATGAATTCTTTAATGAGTATGAATCGAAAGAACAATTACACCAAAAAAACAAAACAACAACTTTTGCTTTAATTCAGACTTTAACAAGCATGAATCTAACTAAATAGTGGAAACCCTCTTCAAAGCTTTACCACCGAGTATTGATGGGGCATTTTACAGTATCTTCCGCTATGTTCAAGGTTAGCTGTGCCATTGGATCATACATCCTTTTAACCTTTCATTGAGCTAGCGCAGCACAGGAGCGTACAAGTGCCTCCAGTTGACGCATATCGACTGTTCACTGCTCCCTAATGACACCCGATGTGGAACAGACTCCTCAAACCTTGAAGAGTGAGGCTTGAATTTGGTGAAAGCTAAGAGCATCAAGTAAGCATAAAACATATTTAATACTATGACTGCATAATATATATTTGAGAAGACTTGTCATGAATATTTTATGTTCCGCTCCAGCACAAATAAACAGATAAAACCGACGGGGACTTAACATAGCATTAGTTATTCATAAACTCATTTTGCCCACTTAAATCAAAGCCCTTTTCAAATAAGAACATATAAGGGTAGGTATGCAGGTTTTATTAACGCTATTCACGGATGATGGTTAAGCAAATTACTCCAAGTACAGAAATAGTGCACAAGGGCGAGGTGTATGACAGAAGATTAGGCTTGAATGTAAAGCCTAATAGTGGATCTTCTGCGCCAGCATCCACCTCCATCTGTGGCAAAAATGACAAAACTAGTACAGGAGCAAAAGTGGATGTGGCAACGCACTGCAGAGTACACAGATACCTTTGCTAAGCACAGTGTGTCACAGTTTGACGCGTTTTATGTTCGAGTGTATGCCAGCGTGTGCAGGCAATCTTGATTTGTCCGCAGGTAAGCCTGCGTTTTTCAGTGCGCGGCAAACACACACCTGACAGATGAGAAAGGCTCAGGGCCCACCGGGGACCAATTTCCCCAGTCTGTTCCGAAGGCCTGTTCATTACCGCGAGCAGGGGGGAACAATACTCCGCAGCCCGCCAACTTCATTTGCTGCCATTTTCCCTCATTCTCTCCGTCTCTCCCCTCCTGCAACGCAGCGCGCCGCCTGACTTCCCACAGTGCACCGCCGCGCGCCTGTGAAGCCAAGATTGGTTGCAGCGGGCTCTCCAAGGTTTCAAAGCTGTCGCCACTGCCTAGAATGTTTTCTCTCTCCCTCTATTTTTCGTCTGTCATGTTTCTGAGAGTGAAAATAAACCAGACATCTTGGTCTTAGTTTTTTTTCTTTTTTCTCTTTCTTCCTTGGTATTGCACGTGGGCTGTGAGCTGACACCAAGGGAGGAAAGATGGGGAGAGACAGAAGACAAAAGCCGAGATACAGCCTGCATTTGAAGGATGCTAATACACTAAGATAGCAGCGAATGGGACTTGAATGAAGAATCGTGTCTTAGTTTGGTCCTTTAACGCTTGTTTGCTTGGTTCTCCGCTGCTCATGCATAGATATCTCCTCATACAACACGATGAATATTTTATTACAAAAGATGACACTAAACAAATAAAAAAAAGTATTGAAAATAGGTCTGCGGTTGGAAGTGAGACACCGGCGCAATGAAGCAGAAGATGCAATTTGTATTTCGGTAGCGAGACGTAGCTAAAATTAGACGGCTGATGTACAATAACGATACTATATCATGCCAAGGCATGTAGCATATGATGGATCCATGCGGAAAATGAGATCTCATTTCACATTTCTTGCAACACTTATTCTTAGCGTGCAGGAATACAGACAAATAGAACCATCAAAAGGAAATTGATCCTTTGCATGAATCAGTTTTACAGTCAGCTCACAGATGGGTGTGCTCACAGCAGCATGCCGAATAAATCAGGTTTATAATGGCCCCTACTGCAGGCATGACAAAAAGTCTAGGGGAGGTGCTGAATCCCGTACGAGGCGCACGGAGCAACCGGTGACAGGGTGTTTTTCTGAGTCATGATGCCGCCTCTTGGAATGAAGGGTATTCGGTAAGTAAGCCATTTCTCCGAGGACCCAAACGTTTCCTTGAACTACTTGCTTTCAAGGGTGAATATCAACGATGTGTGGGAATTGGACTCTGCACTAGAAACAAACATGTTTGAGACTGAAATGCTGAATAAGACACTGCTGCAGAGAGAAACGGGAAGAAAGAAAGTTTCTCTTGTCTCGAGGTTTTTGCATCCGTTTTTGTGTCGAGACGATCAAACCCTCAAAGCTGTGGGTGCAGATACTTACTGTAAAACAAGCTGCAGGTTCATTTCATAAACTGCAAGCCGACGTTCGAGTATCTGACAACCTAAAACAAAGAGACAAGTTAGAAGCTACAACTAGGCACCAAATGTAAAAGCTTTCCATTGTTTGTTTCTTTCTTTGTTCTTGTCTTGATTACATACATGCTGCTCATGCTGCACAGGTTTGGTCCTTGTCCTAAATCTCACCTAGCATAGATGTTGAGTTAAATATCAGTTTCTGTTCCGACTCGGTGTCAGCAATCAGGCCTTGACTTGTTTTTTTACCTTTCTTCCGAATTACTGTCATTGTGTTGAATGGCAGACATGGGGAGCTAATACACATCAGGCGAATTAGTATGCCCCTGAAGCGCTCGGTGCACTTTGTCAGGAGAGGTGATGTAAGAGGGGATAAATATTGCAGTTTCCCCTCCTGACCTGGTGCTCAACTTCCCCCCCACCGCACAGCGACACACTGCCCCCTCTGGGCTGGTAATGGAGATTATATACTTTCAGCTATTCAAACAACATGTTTCAAAGTGATTTATCTACTTTGCAAAGATGTGGGAGCATCAAAGCTCCTCGGGTCGTTTAATGAAGTGAACGCACCTTCCATACATTATGTTTTATATGGATTTCTATGCTCGAAGCATGAAAATGCAAATGAAAGAAAAGAAGATTATACTTATAAAAAAAACAAAACACAGTGGTACTTTTAACTGCTGTAAGGATTAGTTAATCAATAAACGATAGAACAATAAAACTGAAGATATCGTCTTGAATTTGGGTTTCGGCTATTTTAATATTTCATGTTTTAGAGACTCAACGATTTAGCGGAAATAAATGCATTATTATTTGAATTATTTCTAGTTGTTCGCTACGTGTCTGGTCAGTGTTTGGTGGTGTGCATCAGCAAAGTCCTCTTGTCAGTCAGACACAATTGGATTCTAAATATTTTAAATTAACTTAATCAGCATTCAGTACAACAGTAATAAAGCTGAGCAGCCTGGTTACAACTGATACAACTAATATTAAATATTTCACATTATCAGAGTGAGGATTCAATGCTTTTGTTAGTGGCAAGTAGGATCATTGCAGCCACATCCATTTTTTTTTAATTAACAGTTTATGGTTAGGTTATACAAATGAAGTTCAGAATAAGTGCCCTAGGTAACCTTAGACACCATGAGGGGGGAAATTGTACTTTCAAATTGTGCTAAATAAAGCAAGGCAACATAACAGTTAAACATCACACCTGTTAGAGTTAGATGCTCTTCTCAGGCTCAAAATAAAAGAAATGTATCCCCAAAATGCTGACTTTATGTAAATTGACTACAAGTACATTTTCCATATAATTTATACTAAATTTAATGAAATCTGGTCAAATGAAATATACCTGATCGGCACAACTTTAATTTACACCAAACACATTTTCCTTAATGATTACTTATTTGAATAAATAAACCTGTGATTTTTATATATTTCCGTTTCATTTTACTCCAAATTTTGTGTTATACTGTTTATGAGGGCAAAAAATCAGTTTTTAGGAGCAGATGCACTTAACACATAAAGCATAGAAACACTCCCCCC
>VURO01019475.1:0-10336 GCA_015108175.1 Pelvicachromis taeniatus
CCGCTTATCCTTTTCAGGGTCTCGGGGGGCGCTGGAGCCTATCCCAGCTGTCTTAGGGCGAGAGGCGGGGTACACCCTGGACAGGTTGCCAGTCTGTCGCAGGGCTAACACACATAGACAGACAACCATTCACACTCACAGTCACTCCCGCATTCACACTTATGGGCAATTTATATTTTTCAATTAACCTATCCCCACAAACTGCATGTCTTTGGACTGTGGGAGGAAGCCGGAGAACCCAAACTCCACATACATACAAACTCCACACAGAAAGACCGCGGCCTGATGGTGGGATTGAACTCAGGACCTTCTTGCTGTGAGGCAACAGTGCCGACCACCGTGCCGCTTTTATATAAATGCCGTCTTCCACTAAAATATGCAGTTAGAAACACAAGACAAAGTCTCATTGTTTGTTGAGTAAATAAGAATTCCTCTTACAGGTGGGTCCTGGAGTGTTAGAGGGATCAAAACAACAGGAAGCAATGTGTAGCCTTGATATGTCAGAGGGAAAGATGGGAAATTTTAAGGTTAAATAGATCATTAAATAGGGAACAGTATTTGCCCTTTTTAGTGTGAGAGTTCATATTTGCACAGAAATTTCTTTACAAGTCTATTCACAATATTTTTGTGTGTCACAGGTGGAAGTGCTCTCTGTGGTGGCTCAGCAGATTCTCTGTATACAGCAGGCAATTGCCAAGAATCTAATAACTTTTTTGTTCGAGGGGACTGAGCTTTCCCTAAACCCAACCTGTTCTGTCTTTATCACCATGAACCCTGGTTATGCTGGCAGGGCTGAGCTTCCTGACAACCTAAAGGTACATATCAGACCAGAATATACAGTTAATACAGGCCAACAACACTGTTAACATAATATAAACAGTAAGCTGAATAAAATATATGTCAAGCTGGCAATTTTGTCTTCCAGGCTCTTTTCCGTACAGTGGCTATGATGGTGCCAGACTATGGTCTCATTGGTGAAGTCTCACTCTACTCTATGGGCTTCATTGAATCTCGAGGGTATAATTGGGGATAAAGATTCCACAAAATGTTCTAGTCTGAACATTATTTTATGAAAAAGACTTGCTTGGCTAAAAAAGAATTAACCTCTAATTCAAATTTTACTGACAGTTTGGCCCAGAAGATTGTGGCCACCTACCGTTTGTGCTCCGAGCAGCTGTCTTCTCAGCACCACTACGACTACGGTATGCGAGCTGTGAAATCTGTGCTGACTGCAGCAGGGAACCTAAAGCTGAAATATCCCAAGGAGAACGAGAGCGTGCTGTTGCTTAGAGCGCTGATGGATGTCAACATGGCCAAGTTTCTGGCACAGGATGTGCCACTGTTTCAGGTGTCACATTTTGTACCAGCTACACTGATAGATTGAGTCTGTTTGTTATAAATCAGGGTATGTTAACATATCATTCTCCTGCTGCTCCCTGCAGGGCATCATTTCTGATTTATTTCCTGGAGTTGTCCTTCCAAAACCAGACTATGACCTCTTCCTCAAAGCACTCATTGACAACATTGCAAAGCTTAACCTCCAGCCTGTCCCATGGTTCATTGGCAAAATCATCCAGGTATTGATTCAAATTTATAAATTCAAATTTATAAATGTTTGCAGGATTAATTTTACTGTGTTTACAGGTGTATGAGATGATGTTGGTGCGTCATGGCTTCATGATAGTAGGGGATCCTTTAGGAGGAAAGACCTCTGCCTATAAAGTTCTTGCTGCTGCACTTGGAGATCTTTACAATGGCAAGTATTTTAATTGGTTTATACTGTGATTGTTAGCAAATTTCTTTGACCGCCACCTTTTTGTTTCAGACTGGCCCATTGCAAACTATTGATTAATTCAATGTATTTGTTTGTTGTTATGTTTTTGTTCCTCTGTTTAAATTGTTATGCAAATTATCTCCATTTAGCCAAGCTGATGGATGAGTTTGCAGTGAATTTTTGCATCATCAACCCCAAGGCCATATCCATGGGCCAACTCTATGGCTGCTTTGATCCAGCCAGCCACGAATGGTGTGATGGTGTACTGGCCACCTCCTTCAGGGATCAGGCTATCTCTACCTCAGAAGATCGACAGTGGATCATCTTTGATGGGCCAATTGATGCAGTCTGGATTGAGAACATGAATACTGTGCTGGATGACAATAAGAAGGTATGGATCTTTTTGATGTCTTTTTAAGTCTTTAAACTGTATAAAGTTTGCTGTGGACATTTGTGGGTTTTTTTGTTTTTGTTTTGTTTTGTATTTCAGGAGATGTGCCTACACTTAACGTCTTTTTTTTCTGCTAGCTTTGTCTGATGAGTGGTGAGATCATCCAGATGAGTCCAAAGATGAGTCTGATCTTCGAACCTGCTAACCTGGAGCAAGCCTCTCCAGCTACTGTCAGCAGGTAAGCAGCTAGGACATAGATTGTAGTTAGGAGGTGCAAAGGAACAAAATAGTGACCTTTATTTTGTTTTTGAATGTAACTTTCTACCTGAAGGTGTGGTATGATCTACATGGAACCTCATCAACTGGGCTGGTCACCTCTAAGAGATTCCTATATGAACACACTGCCTGAAACTCTGAGTACTGAACATACTGAGCTGGTGGGATTACACGCATATGTGTCTTCATGGGATATCCTTTATTCAACATTGGCACTTTAACATCTTCAGGATATATATCTTAAATCTGCTTGTTTGACCTTTTGTCCCATAGATCATGGACCTGTTTGACTGGTTGGTTCAACCATGTCTAGACTTTATAGATAGAGAATGTCAGTTTGTAGTGCAGACATCTCCTATCCACTTGGCACAAAGCCTAATGAAGCTGTATTCCTGCATGATGGGTTAGTAAGAATGACTTCTAATTGATAATTGGTTCATTGGAAAGTATTCATATTTCTCAGTGTGTGTGTGTGTGTGTGTGCGTGTGTGTGTGTGCGTGCGTGTGCGTGTTTTAACATTTCTGTCAACACCAGATGAAATTTCTGCACCAGAAACCGCACAGAATATGTCCAGCCAGCAGATAGCCATGTGGTTGCAGGAATTTTTCCTATTCGCTGTGGTATGGTCTCTTGGTGGAACCATAACTGGAAATAGTCGTAAGAAGTTTGATGTCTTCTACCGCAAACTGATCATGGACATGGATGATGAGCACCCTCGTCCCAACACCATCAAACTCAAAAAGAATAATCTATTTCCTGAGAGAGGTAATGAAAATGCATTACGTAATCCCATAAAAAATTGTATAATTGTATATGGTTATATACCAATTATTTTTAACAGTACAAATCTATGATGTTTACTAAATGCTTTGCAGGCACCGTCTATGATTACTACTTCCATAAAGAAGGACACGGACAGTGGAATTTCTGGACTGATTTAATTTCAAGTGAAGAGAACATCATACCACCTGGAGCCAGTGTGAGTGTATTTGTCACACAGATTAGTGTTGTCAAAGATACTACTGTGGGCTGCAATTTCCCTGAAACTCCATATTCACCTACTAGGTGTCAGACCTCATCATTCCCACCATGGAGACAGCACGTCAGCTTTTCTTCCTTCGCACCTACCTGGCACATGAAATACCTGTGATGGTTGTGGGACCCACTGGCACTGGCAAATCTGTCATCAGTAAAAGCTTTTTGGTAAAGCTGCCCAAGGAGCAGTACACACCAAACTGCATCAACTTCTCAGCTTGTACCTCTGCAAATCAGACGCAAGACATCATCATTGGAAAGCTGGACCGAAGAAGAAAGGGCGTATTTGGACCACCTGTGGGGAAGAAATGTGTCGTCTTTGTTGGTAAAGATGGTTGCACTTGCAAAACTAAGTATTATTAGAAAGTATGCAGCATATAAAAATACTGGTAGCTTTTATTACCTGTTTTCTACAGATGATCTGAACATGCCAGCTAAAGAAATCTATGGTGCCCAGCCACCAATTGAGTTATTAAGACAATGGATTGATCACCAGCACTGGTATGACAAGAAAGATACCTCCAGACTGAATATAGTGGATGTGCTATTTATGTCTGCAATGGGGCCTCCTGGTGGTGGGAAAAATAACATAACAGGTATGTTAAAAAAAATGTGCTTAAAAAAGTGGCAGCTATATGGTTTACTGTGATTAAAAAAATGTTTGCAATGCTAGGGCGTTTCACTCGTCACTTGAATATCATCTCAATTGATTCCTTTGATGATGAAACACTGACCAAAATATTCAGCTCCATTTGTGACTGGCACTTCAGCAAAGGGTTCGAGCCTTCTTTCTACAGGTAACTTTACAGGTCACTTTATTTATTCTTTTGTAGATGTTGTCAAGCAAAGGCTGTCATAAATAATCAAATCATTTTTCATGCTAGGCTAGGCAAGATCATGGTGCAAGCTACTATGGCTGTCTACAAAGACACCATCGATAGCTTCCTCCCCACCCCCTCAAAGTCTCACTACATTTTCAACTTGCGAGACTTGGCTCGAGTTATACGAGGTGTACTCTTGGTTCCACACACACACATGAAGGTAAGTGTGAAATGTTAAATCGGATTGTACTGATTTGCACTGACATTGCTTATTCGTGCATGTTCCTGTATGTATTTTTTCAGGATGAAGCTAAACTGATCCGACTGTGGATTCATGAGGTTTACCGTGTTTTCTCTGACCGACTTATTGACAATGAAGACAAGGAGACGTTTTTTAACATTGTCAAAGATAAAACTACAAACTTCTTCAAGTTGAGTTTGGACAAGGTACATGCTATTTCATTAATGCACAAACACACTTGGAAATCACTCTAGCAAAATTAAAGCAAGTTTTTGTCTCATACATTACATACAATAAAAGTGCTGCTTTGTCTAGACCTGAAGCAGCGGCTTCGCCATTAAATTCTAAAACTGTTTTTTGTCTAGCTTTTGGACCATCTCAGCCTAAATGGAATGGTAGTTGATGAGAGCATCCGTAGCTTGTTCTTTGGTGACTATGGCAGCAGTGATTCTGACAAAAGGGACTATGATGAAATCACAGACTTTCATGCCTTGCAAGAAGTAATGGAGTTCTACCTGGATGAGTACAACAGCTGCAGCAAGACACCCATGCCCCTTGTGTTGTTCAAGTTTGCTATTGAGCACATTTCTCGCATTTGCCGTGTACTTAAACAGAACAATGGCCACCTTCTGCTTGTTGGCATTGGAGGCTCAGGACGCCATAGTGCCACAAAGCTGGGCACCTTCATCAATGATTACGTCCTGTTTGAGATTGAGCTGACCAAGAACTATGGCATGTCGGACTGGCATGATGACCTGAAGCAGATGATGTTTAAAGCAGGCATTGAAGGAAAGTGTCTTGTGTTTCTGTTCGGTGACAACCAAATAAAGGATGAGGCCATGGTGGAAGACATTGACATGCTGCTTAACACGGGCGATGTGCCTAACATCTTTGCTGCAGATGAACGTGCTGATATCATTGAGAAGGCACAGGGTATCGCACGGATTGAAGGCAGAAAGATTGACGTAACGCCGCTCTCAATGTATAACTTCTTTATTGACCGTGTAAAGGCCAACCTTCACATTGTGCTAGGTAGGTATCTTCATGTGTCCTGTCTGACTGAGAGTTGAATACGTTTTTAAATAGAATATATTGTATTCAACAGCCATGAGTCCCATCGGTGATGCATTTAGGAACCGTCTTAGGATGTTCCCCTCCCTTATTAACTGCTGCACTATTGACTGGTTTCATTCATGGCCAAATGATGCTCTGGAAATGGTGGCCCACAAGTTCCTTGAAGAGGTGGAAATGGAAAATGACATTAAACTGGAGTAAGAGAATAAAAAATATCACAAAAAGAAGTAATTTTTTCCAACTTTTTACACACTGTGCTGGATCTTTGTCAACATTTTTTTTCTTTATCTAAGGGTGGTGGAGATGTGCAAGACATTCCAGACGACTGTAAAGGACATGTCTGAAAGGTACTTCTCCAGGTTAAGGAGACACAACTATGTTACGCCCACCTCCTACCTTGAACTTATCCTTACCTTCAAGAATCTGCTCAATTTTAAGAGGAATGAAGTGAATACAGCAAAGAACCGCTATGTTATTGGTCTTCAGAAACTGGAGTTTGCAGCTTCTCAGGTGATGCCCCCTGTCCAGACCTTCAAATGTCAAGGAACGATAGCGAATCTTTTCAGCTTACTTTATATTCCTGTGTCTTTACAGGTATCAGTGATGCAGCAGGAGCTAACAGCCTTGCAACCAGAGCTCATCCAGACCTCAGCAGAGACAGATAAGATGATGGTTAAGATAGAGGGTGAAACAGTAGAGGTAGATGCAAAGAAAGAACTTGTGTCTGCTGATGAGAAAGTGGCTAATGAAGCGGCAGCTGCAGCGAAAGCCATTAAAGTATACTTTTATTTATTTTTTTGTTTTCTGCAGTTTTCTGTAGCTGTTATGAAATTTAGACAATGACTGTTTTTTGTCCTTAAGGATGAATGTGAAGGAGACCTGGCAGAAGCCATGCCTGCATTGGAGGCTGCCTTGGTAGCCCTAGATACGTTGAAACCTTCAGACATTACAGTAGTTAAGTCCATGCAAAATCCACCAGGTCCAGTCAAACTGGTTATGGAGTCCATCTGCGTCATGAAGGGCATCAAGCCTGAGAGAAAACCTGATCCCAGTGGCTCAGGTAAGAGTTTTGAATTATGTATGTTTGGTGTAAGTTTTAGCTCAGTATTACTATGTAAACAATATATGTTACAGGTAAGATGACTGAAGATTTCTGGGGCCCTTCTAAGAAGCTTCTAAGAGACCAGAGGTTTTTGGAAAGTCTCAAAGCCTATGACAAAGACAATATTCCTGCTCCGTACATCAAAACGATTCGAGATAAGTTTATTGAAAACCCTGACTTCCAACCTTCTGTAATCAAAAATGTGTCCTCTGCTTGTGAGGGTCTCTGCAAATGGGTCAGGGCAATGGAGGTTTATGACCGTGTAGCCAAGGTTGTAGCCCCCAAAAAGGAAAGACTGAACCTGGCTGAGAATGAGCTGGCTGTGCAGATGGAAACGCTGTCTGTGAAAAGAGCTGAGCTAAAAATAGTGGAAGACCGTCTACAGAGCCTGAATGATGACTTGTCAGCCATGATTAAAAAGAAGAAAGAACTGGAGGACAATATCGAATTGTGTTCTCAGAAACTGATCAGGGCAGAGAAATTAATAGGAGGACTAGGTGGGGAGAAGGATAGGTGGACAGAGGCTGCAAGGCAACTAGAGACGAGGTATGTGAAAATTCAAATATAATGTGCTCATTTTTACTGTTAGTTCAGATGTATGGTCATGTGTACCTGAGTTTTAGCATTAATCAGGTTTAATGCTAAAATATTTGTCTTTGTACAGATACACCAATCTAACAGGTGATATACTCCTGTCCTCTGGCATTGTGTCTTACCTTGGGGCTTTTACTGTAGATTATCGTGCAGAATGCCAGGCACAGTGGCATATTGTATGTAAAGAGAAGAAAATCCCCTGCTCTGAGGACTTTACCCTCACTAACACCCTGGGTAACCAGGTGGCCATCAGGGCATGGCAAATTGCGGGATTGCCAGTGGACTCCTTCTCCACAGACAATGGCATTGTTGTGTTTAACTCCCGTCGGTGGCCCCTAATGATTGATCCCCAAGGTCAAGCCAATAAGTGGATCAAGAACATGGAGAAGGCTAATAAGCTTGCTGTCATTAAACTGTCAGATGGAAATTATATGAGAATCTTAGAGAACTGCATCCAGTTTGGAACCCCAGTTCTGTTGGAAAATGTCGGCGAGGAACTTGATCCAGTGCTTGACCCTGTGTTGCTGAAGCAGACCTTCAAACAGCAGGGTGTAGAGTACATGAAAATAGGAGAGAATATCATGGAATATTCTAAAGACTTTTTGTTCTACATGACCACTGGACTGAGGAACCCTCATTACCTCCCTGAGGTGGCTGTGAAAGTCTGTCTGCTGAACTTTATGATCACTCCACAAGGGTTACAGGACCAGCTTTTAGGGCTTGTGGCTGCCAAAGAGAAACCTGAACTGGAGGAGAAGAAGAACCAACTCATTCTGGAGAGCGCTTCCAACAACAAACAGCTGAAGGAAATTGAGGATAAAATCTTAAAAGTGCTTTCGTCCTCTGAGGGGAACATTCTGGAGGATGAGACTGCGATAGAGATCTTATCATCCTCCAAAATTCTTTCAGAGAAGATTTCTGAGAAGCAAAAAATTGCCAGTGTCACTGAGAAAGAGATCGATGACACTCGCATGGGTTACCGTCCTGTGGCTGAGCATTCCTCCATCTTGTTTTTCTGTATCACAGAACTGGCCAACATTGAACCTATGTACCAGTACTCTCTGACCTGGTTCATCAACCTCTATCTTTGTTCCATTGCTGACAGCATAAAGAGTGCCGATGTGGCTGAAAGAATCACCAACATTGTCACACACTTTACACTCAGCATCTACAATAATGTCTGCCGCTCTCTTTTTGAGAAGGATAAGCTGCTCTTCTCCCTTCTCCTGACTGTAGGCATCTTGCAGGGTAAGGGCCAAGTTGATGATCAAGTCTGGCGCTTTCTCCTGACTGGGGGCATTGCTTTAGATAATCCTTATCCTAACCCTGCTCCAGAGTGGCTGACTGACAAATCCTGGTCAGAGATTGTCAGAGCCTCTAAACTTCCAAACCTGAAAGGGTTCTTTGAACATGTCCATGGCAACATCACCAAATGGAAGAGCCTTTATGATTCAGGAAGACCCCATGAGGATCAGTTGCCTGATGAGTGGAGTAGGTTGGTGGGACTGGATCGACTGGTTGTGATCAGGTGCTTCAGGCCAGATAAACTAGTTCTAGCACTGCAGGATTTCATAGTGGATAATATGGGACAAGCTTATATCGAACCCCCTACTTTTGACCTGGAAGGGAGCTACAAAGACTCAAACTGCTGCTCGCCTCTCATTTTTGTGTTGTCTCCGGGATCTGATCCAACTTCAGGTACTAACCCATCACATACTGTAAGTTCTCTCTGTATTAACACCCTATATTACATGGTTCAGGTTCAGGTTACTTTATTTATATAGCACATTTTAAAACAACTGAGTTGTTCTGATAGGTAAAGATCCAAATGGGACAACAAAAAACAAAAAAACAACTGAGTTGTGCTTGACAAACAGCAAAAAGTCAGCAACAAACAGGAAATAATCATCAGACATTAAAAGACAATGCAAAGAAAAATAAACAAATAAACAGCAGACACACAAACATATACTGTACATATGCAGCCTGAAGTCAAACTAATCATATCTAGTAGGTTAGAGGAGAAATGACTCTTCATTATAAATCTGAATTATAAAAGGCTTTAATAAAGTCTGGCTTTGTGTCATTAGGGCTGCTAAAATTTGCTGATGACCTAGATATGGGGGGCGGTAAGACCCAAACCATCTCCCTTGGTCAAGGACAGGGACCCATAGCAGCTCAAATGATCTACAAAACCATCAAGGAGGGCACCTGGGTGGTACTGCAGAACTGTCATCTGGCCACCAGCTGGATGCCCACTTTGGAGCGGATCTGTGAGGAAACCATTACTCCAGAGAACACACACCCAAGCTTTAGGTAGCAGATTCTGCACAATCATTTAATATTATTAATTTATTTCATCAATAACATAATAAAAAAATATACATTTATGCTTTTCCACACAGGTTATGGTTAACCAGTTACCCATCTGATAAGTTCCCAGTCAGTATCCTGCAGAATGGGCTGAAAATGACAAATGAGCCTCCTAAAGGAATTAAAGCCAACCTGTTGCGCTCCTACCGGAGTCACCCCATCTCTGACCCTGACTTTTTTGGTGGTTCAGAGAAACAGGTCATTTGGCAGAAGCTCCTATTTGGCCTCACCTTCTTCCATGCTCTGGTGCAGGAGAGGCGGACCTTTGGGCCACTGGGTGAGAAATGCAATAACCCTTGCTTCCTTTTTGCTATTTAGTTGTTGTATTAACTAACATATCCAACATGTCATTAAAACTTATTTGAAACTATGGGTTATGCTGTAGAAATGCTGTCACGTGTTTTCCCTTTTATTCAGGCTGGAATATTCCCTATGAGTTTAATGAGTCAGACCTGAATATCAGCCTTAGGCAGATCCAGATGTTCCTTAATGAGTATGAAGAGGTTCCATGGGAGGCCCTCATGTACCTTACAGGTGAGAGTCAACATAGCAGTTTACAAAGCAGGTTGTCAGTTAACACCAAAGAAATGAGCAGCAGCAAATGTGGAAATGTGATTTTTTTTTTGTTTTTTTTTTGTGACTGTTCACAAATCC
>VURO01019476.1:7099-28779 GCA_015108175.1 Pelvicachromis taeniatus
GGTGGTGGACCCCCCCCCCCCCCCCCCCCCACACACACACACACACACACACACACACACATACTTTAATGAGCCAAACTACAGCATTAACAATTAAGAAGTAAAAAAAATGTTCCATAGTGTTTAGAGCCGTCTCAAGCCTGAGCTTTTGGCTCAAAATGATCTCTTTTAAATACACTAACCATTTTATTTAAAACTTTGGTCATATTTCATTTTAACAGTGTATTTATGACAATTTAAGAAAAAAGAATAATAGTTTCACTTCAATTTAAATACTTACAAAAAGAATGTTTTCTAGAGCTACACATTTCAAAGCTGTTTGCTCTAAACTAATACAGACTTGTAAGGGTAACCATGTAACTCTTGGAATGCACACAATGGTAAAAGTGGCCACCATTCCACATTTTGGAACAAAAGTTGGCACTATAAATACTACTAAATTTCCACCAAGTGTATGTGTCACTGCTAAATGTAAAATGTGCTTGCTCTGATCTGGCCTGCATGGAAGTGTTTTCACCTGTCTGAAAGGCAGCGTTATTGGCCTACATACTCCTTTAGAGTTACTCTGCCTCTGTGTGGCTATGATGCAGATCATTATGATCGTTACACCTTGCTAAGACAGCAGCAACCCATGCTACCATCATGAACACAAATAATACAACTCGGCAAGTAGAACAGCCACACTGGGTGACAGTTTTGAACAAGTAAACATTTCAGTTTAATGGAAAGAGACAGAATTTCTACCAAAAATGTAGAAAACAAACACATTAAATAAAAGTTATAAACTGAGTTTCACATCACTGAGTGAAAACATTTATTTATTCCCTTACAACCCAGCCAGCATTCTGGCACCCACAGATTGTCTGTGTGCCACATGCAGTCAGTCAATTAAATTTTATTTATATAGCGCCAAATCACAACAACACTTGCCTCAAGGTGCTTTATATTGTCACTCTGCAATAATTCAAGAAAAAGTGAAAAAACCCCTACAAGCTCTTTGTGGGAAAGAAAATCTCCCTTTTAACAGGAAGAGACCACCAGCAGAAACAGACCCAGGGATCTGGCAGTGAGCAGATAAAAACAGAACATGTGAGGAAAGAGAGCTACATATTAATACTAACTAATAATTAAATGCAGAGAGGTGTATAAACACATAGTGAGTGAAAAAAGGTGACTGAAGAAGAAAATTTCAATTATTCATGGGAATCCCCCAGCAGCCTAGACCTATTGCAGCATAACTAAGGGAGGACTCAAAGTCACCTGATTTGACCTAACCTATAACTATATGCTTTAGCAAAAAGGAAACTTTTAAGCCTAATCTTACAAGTAGAAAAAGTGTCTGTCTCCCAAATCCAATATGGGAGCTGGTTCCACAGAAGAGGGGCCTGAAAACTCAAGGCTCTGCCTCCCATTCTACTTTTAAATACTCTAGGAACAACAAGTAAGGCTCCAGTCTGACAGAGAAGTGCTCTAATGGGGTGATATGGTACTATAAGATCTTTAAGATAAGATAGGGCCTGATTAATCAAGACCTTGTGTCAATTACAGATACTCCTAGTTTCAACTCATTATGTGAATAAAGCACACTTGTCTGCAGAATCAATTTCTTCCATTCCAAATGATCCACCACTATGAGCAAGACAAAGACTGTCAAAGGACATCAGGAAGAAAACTGTAGAGGTGCACAAAAGGCTGGAATGAGCTAAAAGACCAACAACAAGAAATGGTGTGAAAAGATGAGAACTGCTGGTGCGATTATTTGAAAATGGAAAAGATATCAAATGACCATAAATCGCACTCAATTTGGACTTTCACACAAGATCTAGCCTCATGGGTGAGGATGATCATCAGACCTGGAAGAAAGCACTGCAGACAGATGAAACCAAAATCGAACTTTTTGCCCTTAACTTGACCCGCCGCTTTTGGAGGAAGAGAAATGCTACGTATGACCCAAAGAACACTAATCATTTTTGTTCTAAGAGTACGAGAAGACCACTGGAAGGGATCGATGAACCGGACCATGTACTGTAAATTTTTGGACAAGAACCTTCTGCCCGAATCTGTCTGCCAGAACAGATAAGATGGGTCATGGACCAGTCTTGACAATTACCAAAAACACACAAGCTTCTAAAGACGAAGCACACTAAAGTCGTGACCTCAGCCAAGCACCTCCGTCCTATAGAAAATCTGTGGAGTAAGCTGAAGTTTCAAGTTGCCAAGCAGCAGCCAAGAAACCTGAAAGATTTAGAGAGATTCTGTAAAGTGGAGTCAGTAAAAAATTCCTCCTGAGATGTGTGTAAACCTGTCCCTAATGTGTGGGGACTTCATTGATTTGCTTCTGTACTTAGAGAAAATGTCTTTGTTGTCTGTCTCTTGCTTTGAATCTGCAATATAAGGCAGATATTTTTGCATTTTTATAACTGTGTCTACATTTCACCATGACTGTAGTTTGCCTTTTTTTGAATACCAAAGTGACTTGACACAAAGGGATTCCTACCACAGGTTGTTCACATGGTCTCCAGATTGCTAAAAGACAACACAAAGCTGCAAAATTATTGCTATCATTAAATTAAAATTTATAGGTAGGCTCATGAGATTTTGGATGCATTCAAGCTCACTTAAATTTGAGACAAGTTACATTATTCTATGTATAATATGTCATTATTCTATGTATGATTATAAGAGTGG
Source organism: Pelvicachromis taeniatus (assembly GCA_015108175.1). Classification (NCBI taxonomy): domain Eukaryota; kingdom Metazoa; phylum Chordata; class Actinopteri; order Cichliformes; family Cichlidae; genus Pelvicachromis; species Pelvicachromis taeniatus. The sequence goes on from VURO01019476.1 coordinate 9,788, forward strand.
TTCAAATATTTTAATTCAGCCACATTAGAAGGTTTTCCAGTATGAAAGGCCCAGTTAGGGTAATACCATCTTAAGTCTGGACTTTGACTAGGTCACTTTATTTTCACTCCATTCATTTTGTTTTTTGAGCCACTTAGAAGTGAACTTGCTGGTGTGTGTGTGTTTTGGATCATTGTTCTGCTGTATAATTGTGTTTGACAATCAGGCCCTGGACTAATGGCTGCTCCTTCAAGATTTCCTGCTAGAGAGCAGAATTTATGGTTTCATCAACTACAGCAAGCAGCAAAGCAACCAAAGACAATCATCAATTGTCAATCACCACCATACCAACAGTCTTCTGCTGGTATGAGGTTCTTTCTTATGAACGGCTGTTAGTTTTATGCCAGCACTAATGGGACTCTGCTCGTCTTCTCCACCGAATAGTTTCTCAAAAGTCTTGGGAATCTTCGAGAAAGTTTTCGGCATATGTTAGATGAGTCTTTGTGCTCTTTTTGGTCAGCAGTGGTTTTCTCCTTGAAACTCTTCCATGCCATTTTTATCTAGTCTCTTTCTTACTTACGTTTCATATCACGAAACATGACCTTAACTGAGGTTAACTGTGATTAATCTTTACATTTTTTTCTTGGATAGCTACGTTCAATTTCACTAACCACACTCAGGGCTGATTCCTTCCAGACCCACTGAATCAATAAACCACTTAAATAGAACCTTTCTGAAAAAGTGTAGTAGGCAAAAAGAGCTTAAAAAGCAACACATCACGCCACAATCTAAATAAACAGATAAGAAACGAGGTAATTTACATATATAAGTATAAAAGAGTTGCAAAGTTATTTCTAAAGCTTAAACGTGGAAAAAAAAAAAAACCCACAAAAGTCCTGCTGATCTCCAAGACCTTTGGGAAAATATTCTGTAGATTGATGGGACAAATGCTGAACTTCAGAGAAAGTTGGAATCCTATTACGTCTGTTATAAAACTAACACAGTATTTCATAAAAACAACATCATACCGTGGTCAGACATGGTGTTGGTTTGTCCACTGACGCTCAAGTGCATTTGGGTTATGCAGAAGGAGAATAATCCAAAACACATTAACAAGCCCACCTGTGAATAGCTCAAAAAAGGTGAAGAAAATGAAGGTTTTGGAGTTGTCTAGTTAACCCTGTCATGCATGAATTATGACAAACCTCAATCAGGATTTTTTTTAAGTATTTTTATTCATCTTTAGGCGTGTAAAGATGGAAAAAAAATACTTAAGAAAAAAAATCCTGAATGAGGTTTGTCATAATTCATACATGAAAGGGTTAAATAACAATAATTACAATGACACACGTCATACATCTAAAGTAACATTAAACGACCAGTGGGTGGCAGGATATGGAGTGACACATCAGTGTCCAATGTAGTGCGCAAGTATACCATCAACACTGACACAAATACAAGAAAACAGCCTTTGAATAGCTGTCCACTGTAGTGACCACTATGCGTGAAAGGGTTAAAGTCCAGAATCAAAGCTGACTGAGATGCTCTGGGATCCCCTCAAACAGCCCGTTCATGCTGAAAAACCTTTGCACTTATTTCTGCCAAAGGTGGCACAACCAGTTATTGGATTTAGGAAAAAATGAAATCCTCATTTTAAAAATGCATTTTGTATTTACTCAGGTTATCTTTGATAATCTGGAAGATGCAAGTGTGAGAAATATGGAAAACACTAAGAATCAGGACGGGAGCAGATACTTTATGCTAGCAATATATCTGACATCCCTAATATTAGAAGTGAAAACAGATATCAGCAATTAAAATACAAATTTAAAACTGTTGTTAAAAAAGGATTTTTTCCCCTCCAGAAATGATACCACTGATATGTGCACAAGTCTTGTCCACAGAAAGTGGGAAAACACATGCAGATGTCAAAAAGTTACTGTAGAGAAACTGAAGTCTGTTAACCAGTAACTTCAATGCATTCCAGCTACAAACTCCATGTTAATTGCAGCCCCTGGTCAGCAGGTTTGCTGCAGTCTGCAGGATTTGTTTCAGCCTTTACATATGTGCCTGCTTCTGATCAAACCCGAATTTAAATTACAACGCGGTTTGATTGAAGATGTCAGTCACTAAACCGTGTTAGGTCGCATATAGGCAGGACTGTCAAATCAACAAAGGCTGTCTAGAGTAAAGTCTTCTTCCAAACTGGGAATGCTTTCCTTAAACAGCTGAAGTGTAACAACTGTGGTGAAGATTTACCTGAGACAGCGAGAGGGAAGAAAACATCATTTTGATGAGCTAGAGCTGAATCACAGCAGGCTGTGCGTTAGCATGAACCTTTGAATTCTCATAGCGCACTTATTTATTTTTGGAGATATCTGTATGTTCTTCCATGTCGGTATTCAGTTAAGCAGCGATCCGTCCGGGCGGGAGAAAACGCTGCATTTCCTGGGCTGTTAAAATTGGCTTTTTCAAAGAATCCACATACGAGAGCGAACGACTGCTGTGTCAACTCCAGAAACGATCACACGCCAGAAAAGTTTCGGCAAGAGGAAAATGTCCCGCGGGGAAAAAAAGGAAAGTTGTTCGGAAAATATGGCCAGCGGTTTAACGGAACATGGGAGTTGTGTCATTTAGAGAGGGAAGGAGATGAGGGGGCGAAGAATAAAAGACAGAGAGCTGAAATGACGTTATGAATTCAGCCCATCCCAAACTATGAGCTTAAAGCTGCAGCTGCGCTCTCACTGCCCAGCTGCCGTATAACACACACAACACTTCGTCTCAATAACAGCTGCACCTCCGACCAGCACAGTCTTAACCATCATGGATTCAAAATAGGTGTTCAAAGACCTGAGCCACTGCATTCTAGTGAAATGACAAAGCATTAAAAATAACCTGATCGAGGTTACACTTTTATTTCATACACGAATCAGCACAATGGTTCTAGGATACAGAGGCAAATGGTCATTTAGACACACCAACACAAACAAGTGTCCTATTAATGCGTTAGTAACCCAAGCATGTGCACCTAAAACACCTTACAATGTACCAAATCACCTTAACAGGTGTTCAACAATATCATCAACAGGCATGTGTTCACAGTATTTTCCAACTCCTCCATTCACGTGAGTCATCCTGCCCTGTGGATGGGGACACGTGGAAATGTTTCATCACAATAAAGGTGATTACTCAGAATAAGTTTGTATGGCTTTACAATAACTCGACCCTCTAAGGTGAAGGCTGACCAAACTTTCCAAAACATGGCAACAAGACTGAGTACTTCCAGGGTAGATAATCCCATTTCTGTTCCATTCGGCTTTAAATGTTGCATTGGTCTGCATCTACATAGCACCTTTTAACCTTTGTGGTTAAACAAAGCACATTACAATGTGATTGTCCATTTTTCCACACTGAGACACAATAATAGTGGCAGAGCTGGCATGCAAAGGAATGGCATGTGATAGAATTGTTGTGCCTACAATTAAACTTGATCCCATATTCCCTGCTATTACTAAGTACTTTTTGTTGAATTATATTGATAGTCATAATTATAAGTCTGGGTATTTGCAAATGTTTTTATATACGTTTAGAAAACGTGTTGGTTGACACACATTCAACCAACAATAAATTCCACTTATAGCCTATAATCATAAATGTGTACTCTTGTAACATATTTGTGTAACACTCATATGCTTCCTTTCAGAATCCTTACTTCTGATATTTAAATATAGTTAGCTCATAATGATTGTTTTTAGTCGTTTAGAGTGGTACACAGTTTACAGTAGTCGTTTTCAACACTGGATTTACAAGATGTGAATACCTTCATATAAAGTCTCAAGACACAAGAGTCGTGTACTGTGTGAGCAGGGGCATGCCATCTCAGGCGGTTGAATAGGCTACAGTTTTTTCTCAGGCAGACACTCCTCTGGGATGAGGGGCAACATCTGACTGTTTCGACTCTTGAGCGGATTCTTGTTGATGTTTGCTCACCTTGCAAGTTGAACCTGACTCTTTGAGTGTTTCCAGGTGAGGTGGTTCAGGAGGACTGCCTCCTCTAACTGTATTTTTTCCTCCCTCTTTCAGGCAGCTCTCTGACTGGGCTTTAAGCCGGGGCAGGAGGCCCTCTGTCGGCCTGTCATTCTAACTCAGCCCGCTGGCTCTAACTGCGGCCATTTTCTGCTGACTAACACAAATGCCCAGAAACATCCACACATCCACAAACCGAGAGGAGGAGGAGGAGGAGGCTTGAGCTGAACTTCAACTTGGCCTTCCACCGTCCCGCGTGACGAGCGGAGCGGTGGCGGAGGGCCTGCTGCTGCACGCGCTTCAACAAAGCCCCTAGCTCAACAACTTTCACCCCCTACTCCACACCTGATACGCACACAGCAGGGCATGTTTTCCGCTTAATCGGTCGAAGTCAGGGCCCGGAACCCATAGCCTGTGGGACGAAGCCTGTGTAACGCTAATACGCCACGTTCAAAACTTCATTCAAAATTACAACAGTTAAAATAGTTTATGTTATATCGCTGGCCTACCTAACATTCCGTGTGAAACATGAAATCATTTCGTATCTGAATACATTTTTGGCAAATTCGGTGCACGTGAAATGCTCAGAAAGAGCTTTACGGCAACGAAATTTACACTTTCATAACCGTTCTTGCTGCTGGCTTCCGCCTTGCACTCTGCGTTTGACGGAAAACGTCAGCTGGATAACGGGGCAACCCGACAGGCAAAGTTAAGATTTTATTGAAGGGTGGGCTTTTGCGTGTATTATATGTGTGCCGAATTCAAGGATGGGCCCCGACAGTTCAACCTTGTTCCCACTTATGTTTTGGCTGTGTGTATATTTGTTGTCATGCGCAGGACATTTCATTTTGCCATATTTTGAATGTGATTTAGCGGGCAGAATCTCTCCAGGAAAACGTAAGGGATCGGACCGTGTTCAGATGCTGAAACAAACTAAAAGAGAAAATGAGAAATACAGACGCAGGCTTGGTGACATTTGGACGGAACTATCGCACCGTTTTCTGCTCCACTTTCAGCTGCGTAGCCTGCGTTACTCAGTCAACTCCTCGCATTGCGTCTTTTTCGGAAAACACACAACAGCACACCAGTGGGAAGGGACACACTGCTACATTGTTGTACCGGAACAGGTTTTGTCCTACCATGTCGAAGCTGAGCCGCCACCGGGGAAAGTTAAAGCTGATATCAGTGCCTGCCCATCTCGCGCTGTCGTTCGTTACCATTCCATATTCATTTCTACCATTGTGCGCGTGCCAGCTGGAGTAAAACCGCGGTGCTCGAGACCAGAAACGTCCCGCGTCAAGCTTCGGGCTCCACGGCAATAACCCCCCCACCACACGCGCGCGCGCTCATACACACACACACCGCCTGGAAGGCTGCGGCAGAACAGAACAGTGTTACATTAACCTTCCACCTCTCTTCTGTTCAGCGCTATCCTCATGTTAGCTCTTCTTCCTGATACTGTAGACCGTTTTATTCTTTCCTTTATTTTTTCACTTTTTCCTTTTTCACTTTGTTGAACTGCTTTGTCTTCCTGTCTCTTCACTCCTCATGTCCCCTGTTCTAAGATCATAGATGAGCAGATTCAGTCCTTAGAGAGAATTAAGGATGAGGCTCCATCTACAGTAGTCACAAATTGTTTGCTTTATAAACTCTGAATATTCACTTTCTGCCAACTTTTGAGCTTCGCTTGTCTTTTTTTTAAGTGAAATGCGGTACTTTTGAGACCAGAGCTGTGATTTTATTATTAAATTAAAAAGCTGAAAAAATAATGAATCCGTCTGTTGTTGCTGCTGTTCTGCAGTTCCAATTAAACTACATAAACAGGGTTAACAATGTAAGCATGTGAAGATTTAACCGTGATCAGACAAGGCTCTCGTTTTGTACCATGGTATCATGTGTTTTTGACGTCTATAGAGTCTATTACTAGTACTAAAAAACGCAAAATAATCATAATCCTTTGGTACAACATGCCAATTTTTATTCCTGTTTCTGTTTCCCTTTATTTAGCATTCACTAAAAATAATAAATTAGTAATAATGTACATGGTAAGTTGTTACTTTATGAGCTCTTTATGCAGAGTGAGGATATATACATATAGAAAGCATCATAGTACTGACAGATCTGCTGCTGGTAACCACATGTTGGATTTCCTATCTGGGCCCTGACAGTGTGCCTTTCTGGATGATCAACAATACAGACCAATAGTTAATAATCAGTCTATGACTTCACATTAAGCAGTTTGTGTGAATTGAATAACCACTAACAGCAAAACCAAATGATTTCCCAAAGTTGGAAGAATAAAGTATTTAAAAAAAAAATAATTTTTTATTAATTCAAAGCATCGTTCATGTATTTTTTGAAAAACATGCATAATGATTTCAGTTCATTCATTCATTCATTCATGAATGTAATTTATCATAGAACGCACTAATGCAAAACTTCCACTACCGTGCATATTTCTCAAGTTTATAACACATTTTTTGCACACATGAATTAACACAATTTTTTATACACGCTTTAATAATTTTGCAAACGTGTGGTGTGCGATGGAAACATGAATTTATGTAAACAAACTTAGTGGCATATAACTGCCTTTAAAGAGACATTTTGCTGATTTGCAGAATGATTGTGGATCCTAGCCCTGTGTCTGCGTGGGTTTTCTCCAGTTTCCTCTGGTTTCCTCCCACAGTCCAAAGGAATGCATGTTAGGTTAATTTGTTACCAATTAGTCTGGCTTCTTGTGTAAGGTGCTCTGAATGGTCAGGAAAATTAGAAATGTGCCATGCACATCATGTGGTTTCATCTGCTTTCAGGTTCTTCTTCCAGCTTCCCTGTTAAACTTGGATCTCTTAGGTTTTATCCTTATGAAGGACTAAACACTAAACGTGGGCTGCGAGGGGACCTTGGACGCCTGCAATGAAAAGTTGTTTTTTGGTTTGCAGTTTTTTATTTAAGTAGTATCATAAATAAATTACCCAAATTAAATTGGTTTGGTGACTGGCTCTTTGATATTATTTTTGCCCCTTACATATGAGAGAAAGCTAGTCCATCCCACACTCAGGCAGCTCAACTAACTTATTCTATCTAGATGACTGACAATGTGACTCATGTCTTTTGTCAGGGAAGCAAGCTGTGTTATCAAGAAAGAAAAGAGATGGAGAGAACGTGAAGTGAGGCAGATCGGCTGTTAAAACAAAATGCAGCTAACAAGTTAAAAACAGTTTATGTATGAAAAGATGTTATATACAATGAAATGTGAAATGTCGGCTGCGTCAGAATAACCCAGCACAAATCTACACCATAAAACTCATGACCGTAATTTCAGAAACAGTCAGAGTGAAAAAGCATTAGTTCCATCTCCAGACTATATGACACAAGGTGAGCTTAGATAGTGGCAACTAAAGACAATCCCAAGCAATCATTTGAATCAACAGCACTTTCAAATGAAAGTTTATCAGCCCTGATATCAAGCAGCATTAAGCTTTATTGAAAATTGGACCAGCTGTGAGGTTAGCAAGGCTTTTTGAAGAAGACAGTGTGTTTCTGATTATATAGCATTTTAAAATACCGCTTATATGGCAATAGGCACGTTTTTCTTTTTTTTAGCTTTTGATAGTTTCTAACTAGGATGCCCAATCCTAGTTAGAAAACAGTCATTAGCTCAGTTACTTGTTAAAACATTTAAAAAATGCACAGGAAATTATTGTGAAGAAGGAACCGGGGCCCGCACAGGCTGTTCTAGTCAATGCACCTGTCTGTAATGGATACATACATTTTGATCCTCTCAGAGTTGACTGACTCTCATCTATGGTAACACATGGTGAGACAACACTTTGTAAAATGTAAAACTGTAACACTATGAATTATTGTGCCACCCTATAGCAGCTTGTACCGCTATACTTTAGAAGTAAAGTATCCATCTGTTTTAGTAGATCACAGGAACACATATTTTTGTGAAGTGTTGTCTTTGTACATCTTATGCATATTTCATGGTTCTTATTTTGGGCATCCCTTTACAAACTGTTGAACTACGTAATTTAAAGCATGTTTAAAATATTCTTTTCATATTGTTTATTGTAGACATTTCTCCTGTAGCTTTACTATATATGTTTAATTGTTATTCAGAATCAGAAACAGACTACTTTATTAATCCCCAAGGAAATTATGATTGAAATGCACCAAAACTAGAAGACAAAGTCCTTTTTTTAATTGTCTTCAGTTGTCAGTAGTGACTCTGTTAGCTTCAAACAGCATCCACCTTAGAATCTGCTTTGTGTTTAAATAACTGATCTTCCCACATAACTGACTATTGGACCAAACCGGTATCATTATATGTGAGTGTGTCCTAGAAAAGAATGAAAAAAAGAGTAGTTGCTGACTCAGCTTACTCCAATCTGCATAGTGGCTCCCCCTGGAGGCGTACATGTTCACTCACACAGATGCATACACTCACTGCCTGAAGGTCTTTTTACATACGCAACTTAAAAGTTGGTCACAGAGTTGAAAATATGAATAGTAGTAACGCAAAGCAGAGAGGAAAGGTATTCTTTGCGTAATCCCTAACAGTTCATAGCTTCATGGAGTCAGCAGGCAAAATGAGATATTTTGGCCCCAGGCTGGAGCTGCATGACTGCAGAGTGAGCAGGCGCAGGATTGCAAATGGGTGTGATTGAACTTGTTTCAATTGTCTGCCCATTATCAAACTTGATGCCCAGTATCTTTTTTTGCTGCACATCTTGTATGCCCCCCACCGTGTACTGAGTGACATTATTCTATTCCATGACATGGATTTTGACCACCTTGAGTTCCATGACAGATGATTTATTCAAGCAGCAGTTGTCATTTTTACATTTCTAAAATGTTATGTATTGCACTCTGGAATATATGCCATGACCACTTTCACGCCAAAGCAGGAAATGATTTCAGACACGTTAACCGGACTTACTGAAACATACTAAAATTGTTAACTGCTGTCTTCAAAGTCATGTGAATCATCATTATGTTTCTCCCCCCTATCTTTTTTGTGTGTTTATGTTGCTGCTAGAGGGCAGTGTTTACCTTTTCACTGTAAATCAAAGCAGCTGTGCTTTTTAGTGGGCACACTCTCCATCTAACCTTCTGGAGCTGTATTTAGGAAGGCTATCTAATGCTTCTCTTAGCATCCAGAGGACAGATGTTGGGGATTTCATTATCTGCTTTAAGACCGCTCAGCTGGACTTTCAGAACCTCAGCCTTAATGTTTGAAGATAACAACATCTGTGATAAGTCCAGCATGTTGGACAGCTACTGTCGGCACTTTTCTTTCTGTAAATGTCAGGTAAGCTATAAGCATGTAGAAATCCTGGGTGACACACTCAAAATACAAACCACAGTCACAACAATGAGAAGACAAGTGTTGTAAGAGATCAACTTTTAAGCAAACAAGCTTGGTTGATAGTGGTGGTTTGTGGTTAAAGGTCACTAGTAGGATGATGCAGGACACTGGCTGTTCAACTCCTCCAGGTTGGCAGTATGTACCATTGTCAGAAGGTTTGCTGTGTCTTTCAGCACAGTCTCAAGAGCATGGAGAATATTCTGGGACACAGGCATACATGTGACAGACATGAAAGGGGTAAGGAGAAGCTGTGGAGAATGTTATGTTGCCTGTAACATCGTTCAGTGTGAGCGGTTTGGTGATGGGTCATTGATGGTCTGGAGAGGAATATCCAATGGAGGGACGAAAAGACACCCACAGGCTAGGCAATGGCACCCTGACTGTCATGAGGTATTGGGATGAAATCCTTGGACCCACTGGGATGAAGTGGACAGGATGTGAGATAATGAGACTACTCAAAAGAGTGAAGAATACCACTGATTGACATGTGCCCTAGTAGTATACATGTTAGAGGGTCAACCAAGGCAACTGCAGCCTGGAAAGTCTGCAAATGACTCACCATCAGCTTCAAAGTTATCAGCAACCTGACATAGATTACCGTATATCTTCCAATAGTAGCCCCGGCGTTTATTCAAAAAATTATTCGGATGGCCCAACGTTTAAGAGACCGGCAGTTGTTGGAGACCGGTTGTTCATTCCCTTCTCAGACGGAATGGTGATGGGTAAACGGAGTACATTTGGCAGTAAAATACGGTATGGTACCATATTTACGGCCACAAAATGTAGGCAACAACAGCAGATGAACATTTCAGGATTTTATCTATTCAGGAAATTACCAGTATTATTAAAGCAGTATACGGTATTTCCATAATAATGGAAAACAGCTACAGTAGGCGTCTTGCCAATGATGCCACCAACACTGGCCTGCTACCAGTTCGAACCGCAGGAAGTTTGAAACAGGCGTCAATAAGAGACAGGCCACTACTAGAAGATATACGGTAATAATAGAAAATCATTGCATTCTTAAAACAAGATGGGACACTACGTAATAAAATTAGAGTTGGGTTTGTATATGCAAGCTATAATCACACTCTTTTTTAAAGCCCACAATTGCAATATGTCTGTTTATCAGTGTTGAAAGATAAACTAACGTAAATAAATCAATATATTAGCTATAAGTGCTTATTCGCCCCAGGGTGATGAATGGGCACAAGACTGCTTTAGCTGTTACATCTGGGAACAAAAAAAGGGTCTTCCAATTTGTTTTGGGGTTTAAATTGGGGAAAAATGTGAAAAGTGTGTGTGTGTGTGTGTGTGTGTGTGTGTGTGTGTGTGTGTGTGTGTGTGTGTGTGTGTGTGTGTGCTAAAGAGCAAGAGAGGGGGGCTTTTTGTTCTCTAATCCCTTTTCTGTTCTGCATATATTCTTTTGGATATTTTACTGACGATAATCCTGGAAGCATGTTTTCCTTTTGGGGATGCAGCGAAACATCTTGCTACTTATTAATAGAAACATCTCTTTGTTAGATCTCAGGTATGTCTTGTAATTGTGGCATGTGTCTGGCTACTAGTCTTCGAACATATGGCTGTGATTGTGGGTTCCTTGTTTTGCCTTGTGGCTAATACTCTTCTTCACTGCTGTAATCTAGCAAAGGGCTATCCAACTGCTCTTTAGCCAGGTTCAATTTGAAGTCCAGGTACTACTGGACATACTTAGCTAGTCAGTTGAGCACTTTACTGTCAGACTTGTTTTGGATCCGAGCCTTTGTGATAGCAACATTATCAAAATGACTGATGACACCTACCATTAATTTCTTGGTTCAGCATTCAGTCACACAGAAACCTGGATATGAGCCTTCTGCTACAAATATCTTCTAGGGCTTTTCCATACACAGTGGAAGCCGTCAGTACTGGTTTGTAGTATAGCACTTTTCTACTCTATCTGAGCACTCAGAGCACTTTTACACACATACATACACCAGCAAAAGTACTTTCTATCTAGCATTGACATGCATTCATACTCCAATGGATGCATTGGAGAACAACTTGGTTGACCAAGGATATTGACAGACAGTCCAGTCTGTCTTATGGTCTTATGGTCTTATATTTTATGGCCATAAGTCTGTTAGATGGCCATAAGCAAGTCATCAAACTATTTGGTGAATGATGGCTCAAGCTTGGAGTCTATCCTAGCTGTCCTAGGGCGAGAGGCAACCTACAGCCTAGCGAGATCGCTAGTCTATCGCAGGGCTAACACATAGACAACCATTCATACTCTGTTCTGTTAATCTGTACATCAGTGAGCATTATACATAAACACACATGTACTCATCCTGGTTCACAAAGATGCAGAGCATGAGATGAACAAATAAACCACCAATATGAGGGTTTTTTTGTTTTAATTAACGATATAGTTTTAAAGGACAACAAAATTCTAACTAAACCTTACACACATTAATTCCCTATGTTTCAGCAATAACAATCTGATGAAGTAATATAAAAAATATATATAACCAGAGATCCATTTGGAACAATAATTTATATTGTAATTTTGCTTCACTGTAGATGGAAAATTAGAATTGTTCATCTACTACTTGCATAGATGCAAACCATCTCTACCCAGGCTTGAAGTTGCCATTTGAGTGATATGTGTGTTTCTAATGCTCTTTTAAAGAATGAAGAGAAATTAGTTCTGGCAAGCAAAAAGACGTCCTGCAGAAATGGGAGCAGCTCAGAAGATTAAGAGGGGATGTTCTAAGTGCTAAGCACCAGTGGCTTCCATTCAATCTGATCACAGTGAGAGTTTAACTACACAAGTACAAGACATTTTTATGATTCAATTTCAATTCAAACTTTCAATATTTAGAATTTTTATTTAACAAAACAATAACAACATCAAAAACAGCATTTTAAGTCATGCTGTCACGTCAACAAAGATCCATCCCATGTTGTTATTTTCAGTATTACAAAGCTTCTGTGTAAGTTCAATAAGAAAGATCTGTAACCCCTCATCTGACAGCTTTCCTGTGCTAGGGTGCTTTTCTGTTCTTCAACCACTTTCTGTTCAATCACTTTCCCATGCTGTCAATACTAGTACTGTCATTGTTACTCTAGTCCAATCAGTTGGCTTCTTTGAGCCAATCGGCCTTCACTTTGCATGGTGTAAATCTTTGCTCTGTGTCATTCTCCCTTTCAGACTCATTCATTCAACCCACCTCCTCCTCATCTCCACCTCACAGACACCTCAGTCAGAGCTCCATCCAATCCTAAGTTTTCGTCTTCACCACCACCAGCATCTAGAATCTGGCAGGTCCTGTCCTAAATCCTATCACTGCTGGAATTTCATTCTGCCATTCTGAGTCTAATTGCCAAATACATCACAATTTACAGAATGTAAAGAGAGAGTGTAACATTTGGTGAAAGTCTTATTTACATCTTATTTTAACACCAGTCCATAAATATCTGGGTGCTTAACAGACCTGCTGATGGACTTGTTTTCCCATTCTTATGTGATTTAGGATTCTAGGTGCTCAGCAGTCTTGAGTCAGGCCAGTTTAGCAACTGGATTCCTATTATGAAGCCATGCTGTTGTAACCGTTTCTTTGATTTTTGATGTTTAAATGGGGGTTTTTTTCTGATTTTTTGTTTGTGTTTTGGTGGTGTTGGGGAAGACGCAGTTTCTTATATCCAAGGCCTTCCCTGAAAAAGACATTTTCTGCATTGAAGCACATGTCGATCTAAAATTTGTAAATTCCTTTCAGCGCTGAATGATGCAGCCAGCACTCAATGGTGAATGTGTTCAATGTGACTTCTTCTTTGCAGGACAGAGCTCTGACCTGCATCTTTGGATGGCACAGCGAGCTGTGTTCACACTAGGGCTGGGACAATGCGTCGACGTAATCAACATAATTGATTACCTCGACGCGTAAAATACGTCGACGTAAAAAATTTGCATCGATGCGTCATCACTTTCAAAAAAACACATGGCGGCAGCGAGTAGCGGTAACATGACGACTTAAACCACGACCCCTGAACACGCAGTTCTACAGTATGGGGATATTTTAACCGAAAAGGATTCAGTCATTTGCCGGCTTTGTAAGGTGGAAATGGCCGATCATAAAACGACTGTAAGTTTTCAACTTTTTTACTAACGCTGGTTTTTACCCTTTAATTCATCCAGACACCCCCCACGTAGACATACACTCAGAAATAAACACCCAACCTCCGTAAATGCAAAACTAATTTAAGCTGCTTAGCAGTAACATATATCATTAGATTAATCGATGCATCGAAAAACTAATCACTAGATTCATTGATTAGGAAAATAATCGTTTTGCCCAGTCCTAATTCACACAGTGATTTCTGGAAGTGTTCCTGAGACCTTTCACTGATTTCCGTTACATAATTCAATTCAATTTTATTTATAAAGCGCCAAATTACAACAACAGACGCCTCAAGGTGCTTTACATTGAAAGGTAGACCCTACAATAATACACAATAATCATACCTGGTCTTATAGTAGTGCTGCCTCAGGGCCTGGTGGTCACGTATGTCCAACAATTATATTCATCAGTGTCCCATGAGTCATGGAAAAACCATGGAGATTTCTCCAGATTCGTTGACTCTTTCAATGGTGTTATTTTGTACTATAAATTATACTATTGAATAAGCGAATTCCCAATTATACGATGTGGACTATAGATCAAGTCTTTTTGCTGACTGAAACACCTCTGAGTGTCTTTACTTCTAAGAAACCTCTAAGAAACTGCCTTTTGTCACTCTTCCTAATGTTTTTTTAGATGCCATTATGCATCAAATTCAAAATGATTTTTTAAATTTTCTTTTTCGAGTTCTTAATTACAAATATTTGATTTTTATTTTGTATGTTTTGTAGTGAATAACATATTACATTTTAAGATTTGAAAATCATGATTTTGTTGTTTTCTTTTTACACAGCACTTAACTTTTTTGAATTGGGTTTGTAATTTTTATAAATAGAATTTTATGGAATCTGCAGTTCTATTAAATTAGGATCAAGGATACTAGGTGAATTTTCTTAGACAGTAAAAAGTGGAAGCTATTATGTTTAAACCCCTGCCTTTTAGCCTGCATCAAAGAAATTTAATGTCACGACAAGGTGTAAAAGAAAAAATCTCTTCAAGACTTTAGGAAAAATGGTTTGGATGCTTATGAATTTGGCAATGGACTGAAAAATTATTTAAAATAAAATAGAAAATTATCTACAAGTTGTGAACATTTTAAACAACTTCTGTCCTTTCAAGAATTGATTGGCTCAGCATATTCAGCCCAAGAGCAGACCATCATAGGCAACAAGAACCGTGAAATTTCTCAGTTGTTCAAAAGCAACTGCAACAGATTCTGTTGGCTACAAAATTTTCATCTACTCACATTTTACCTGAAAGAAGGAAACTTGATCATATTAGACAATGACATTGTCAAAATTTCATGAATAAGCAAAGTCCAGATTTGCATAGCTGAAAAACTACTGCCATAATGTAAATGATAGAAATATAAAACAATTGACTCTCTCATTTATGGTATACTTGATGGACATACTATACTAGGTCTCTCTTTATACAACATAAGTCAAATTTGAAGTTGGCCTTTTCAGGTCCGACTCCGCAGGGTTCTTGTAATTACACTTTGAAATAACTGTGTGTGACTATCTTGTACAAAACCCCAAATTATACAAACAATTTCCTAAAAAGTATAAATCCCAAACTGACAGTGACATGTAATGAGGATATTAAGAAACTAAAAAACGGTTTGCCGATTGTATAAGAGAGGCAGAAATCAGCTGGCTGACAGGATGATTTTCATTTCCATCAGCAAGAATCCTGACATGTTTCAAAGCAGAAACAGGGACAACTTTAACTTGCAATAAACTGACTGGAGCACTGCTAAGACGTTAATGAGTGCAGCTTTGCTCTCTATACGATTGTTACGTATTTGCGTGGTATTTATATTTTGTTGCATTTCTGCATTTAGAGCGCAGCTAACCTCAATACTTGTGCTTTTTCATTTGTATTTGCATATCTCTGGGCGTGTGCTTAAGATAAACTTCTTCTTTTTTTAATCTGCTCCTTCCATTTACTGTTATGTACACTGTTGGTACAATATAAGTTACAGAATGTGACAGACATGAAAGAACACTGTTTAATAGTTTTCATCTGTCTGTCTGGGTTTGTTTTTGAGGCATGTCATGCTATCGCCCTTGCTCCGCGACCACTCCTCTTCTTCCCTTCTTACAAAGATTATTACTGCCAGCTGACCTCCTACACACCACTTGCCACCCAGTAAGTTGTTTAAATACAAATAAGATGGAGGTATAAGAAAACACTGGAAGCAAAGTAAATACTACAATTATCATGCGTTTGTTTTGTTTTGTCATCTCGCGCAGTAAAAACAATAAAAATCAACATCTCTGCAGTAATAAAGTGTAGAAACGCTGTATGCTAGCCATGTCTTAAATAATCCCTGATCTAATCTGAACAAATCCAATAGGCACACGAAGCAAAAAGAGCTTCATGCACAATATGTTTAAAAAGCCTCAAACTACAAAAATATATCCAAATAAGTGACATTAAGTAACATGACAATACTAAGAAAATGGACAAAAAAATTATCTTGCTCATTTTTCATAATATATAGTTTGTTCAGCACATTTGACTCAATATAAACAAGAGGACAGAATGACATGCAAATTTAATGCCATATGATTATAACGTGATTCATCATAAAACATGAGCTCTTATTCTGACTCATCTCATAAACAATGTGGAAACAGAAAAGGGATTAGAGAACAAAAAGCCCCTCTCTCTCACTCTTTAGCGCGCGCACACACACACACACACACACACGGTTCAGCACCCAAACTCCAGCACAGACCTCACACTCACACTCACTGAATGGCAGAGCTGAACAGCAATCTGCTGTGCTTTCATTCCTCATAATTCATAATTAAGAGCCAACGTTTGTTTAAGGAGGCATGAATCCTCTGCAAGCTGTTAGTGTTCTTGCTTTTTCTTTGGATAAAACTCCCACTTTATTTTATATTAAAATTGAAATACCAAAGTCATAAATTTGATAAATAAAAATCAGATTACAACAGATTAGCACCAGAGTGCTCATTATTACTGTACTCACCATCCACCATGTCTTGGCACTGACATCATAACACAACTGCCACTTCACCGAGCTGTCTGCTTCACTGCATCCTCCTGGTGCAGATGACATTGCCATGACAACAGAAAAGGAGCAATCAAACCATCAGTTCATGGCTTTTGAGGAAAACAGAGGACTTGTTATAGTCTTGAGTGATGATAAGTGATGAGCTCTGCTTTCCGTGCTTGTATCTGTAATTCTCAGCCTTTGTCACATGCAGTCCTTTATTGTTGTCGTTCAGCTCTTTATACAAAGTTCCTGAGAAGAACAGAACAAGAAGCAAGTGGCAAACTAATGCCCAAACCGTCCAGTTTCAAAAGTGAAGGGCTTCGATGTTTGGTTTCCAGTACAATGAAGATTAATGTCAATTTGACATATTCAAGAATCCTCTGACATGTGTAGACACTTTGTATTGCTTGTGTATGATATATCCTCCTTGCTCAACTAATCAATCAAGCCTCAGAAAAACAAAAAGTTTGTTATATTTAGCGCAGTTTTAAATAAAGCCTACTTTTTTTTTTTTTTTGCACAGTTTTAAATAAAGCCTACTTTTTTTTTTTTTTTAAACAGACAAAAAACCCACAGCCTTGAACTATATGGGAATCCTGATCCAGCACCGTTTCTCCTCTCTGTCCCACTGGACTCCCACTAAATCCAAAAACTATCAGGCAGAGAATTTCAAAAGTCCCAGTTCACCATGGTCCTCTTCCAGTTGTCAGCTTCTGGCATTTCTTTCTTCATACAAAAGCCAAGCGGCTTACCTGTCACATTCTGTCCCCCACAGCCTCGGGGAAAACCTCAAAATTTGAACTCCAAGCAAAACTCAACGTGATATTGTGCTCTTGTCACTTATGCTTTCCCTGATCATTCCCTCATGTGGCTCCTGACAGTCTCTTCATTTTGGAAAATAAAAATATATAGGCATTAGTTCTTTGTAAGTACTGAATATATTCCAGTATTGTTTTTCCAGGTCCTTTCAGCACCTGTCCAAGTTCAGCAGTATCTCTACAGAGAGTCCTGTTCAGAAACTTCAATCAACTTCCATTCTTTCTGACAATTTTAAAGTGGAGGAAAAACAGCAGCCAACAACCAAACCGACAAGCCAGCCACCCCCTTTCTTTATTCCACTGAGTGGGCTGTCACTTTGAAGAGGCGGATTAAGAACTAGTAGACACACATGCTGGTACACACATACATCAGATGCTTGTTGCCAGCTGTCTAATCACATACATGTACCACAACATACACACAGTGCTTTAAAAACACTGATGTGCAAATAAAACAGAAATGAGCCAAAAACCCTTTTGGTCAACATGTCCACTGTGACTCAGTGCTCATTTTGAAAAAAATGCACTGACCTTTCACTGTTCTCACTCGCTCGCTCTCATTTTATCCAACACCCCCACAGCAGCACGGGTTGGTACAGGGATCCTCAGCCCAACGTCTTCACGTCTTCAGTGATTCGTGGAAGCATGAAATTCTCTAAAGTCCTATCATTTCAAATCTCTCTTATGTTAGGAAGGGCCACTTCCAAGTTATTCCACAATCACACTGTAAAACTCAGTGTGATTGTGAGAAGAAAAGATGATACCTGACTCTGCGGAACCCAAGAAAAAACAGATATTAATACTGCTAATACGGAACTTGTTAATACCCTAAATATTTACACAACTACATAATTTACTCCTAAATTTGTTCAAATTCTATTATTTTGCAGTATGTGAGTTTTCTGTTATATTTGTTGTGCTGGAAACTCTCCTCAGCAAACACCTGTCCAGTTTGCTCTGTGTCTCCTCTGTCAGCATGAAAAAAAACGTGTGAAAATGACATGCCAAGACCACGGAAAGAATCTGGTGCTTCACAGCAACAAAGTCCTGAGTTCGACTCCACCACCTAGCTGGGGCCTTTCTGTGTGGAGTTTGCATGTTTTCCCTGTGTTTGTGGAGGCTCTCCAGGTACTCTGGTCTCCTCCCACATAGGGCTGGGACAACGCGTCGACGCAATCGATTACGTCGACGTAAAAAATTTGCGTCGATGCGTCATCACTTTCAAAAAACACATGGCGGCAGCTAGTAGCGGTAACGTGTCGACTTAAACCACGCCCCCCGAACACACAGTTCTACAGTATGGGGATATTTTAACCGAAAAGGAAGTGATTCAGTCTTTGCCGGCTTTTTATGGCCTATCATAAAACGACTGTAAGTTTTCAACTTTTTTACTAACGCTGGTTTTTACCCTTTAATTCATCCAGACACCCCCCACGTAGACATACACTCAGAGATAAACACCCAACCTCCGTAAATGCAAAACTAATTTAAGCTGCTTAGCAGTAACATATATCATTAGATTAATCGATGCATCGAAAAACTAATCACTAGATTCATTGATTAGGAAAATAATCGTTTTGCCCAGCCCTAATATGGACTTTCAC
>VURO01019478.1:0-36771 GCA_015108175.1 Pelvicachromis taeniatus
AAAGCATATAGTTAGGGCTGGATCAGTTGACCCTGAATCCTCCCTTAGTTATGCTGCTATAGGTTCAGACTGCTGGGGGACCCCCTTGATTTATTGAGTTTTTCCTTTTCAGTCACCTTTCTCATTCACCATGTGTTCATAGATCTCCCTGCATTCAACCATACTTGTTATTAATCTCTATCTCTCTTCCACAGCATGTCTCTATCCTGTCTTCCTTCTTTCACCCCAACCGGTCGCAGCAGATGGCCGCCCCTCCCTGAGCCTGGTTCTGCCGGAGGTTTCTTCCTGTTAAAAGGGAGTTTTTCCTTCCCACTGTAGCCAAAGTGCTTGCTCATAGGGGGTCCTATGATTGTTGGGTTTTTCACTGTATGTATTATTGTAGGGTCTACCTTACAATGTAAAGCGCCTTGAGGCGACTGATGTTGTGATTTGGCGCTATATAAATAAAATTGAATTGAATTGAATTGAATTGAATAGAGTGTCAGTCAGATAAAGAGCACCTGTAAAAAGAGCCAGGCTTAGCTGGTACTAAAGAGCCCAAAGTGTTCCAAGAAAACATCCTCCACACCGTTGCATCACCACTAGCAGCCTGAATTGCTTGAAAGGCAGGATGGATCCATGTTTTCATGTTTTTTACAGCAGATTTTCAATTTCTATAAAGTTTTATAAACAGTATTGGGTTTTTTCTGTTTTTTTTTTTTATCTGAGTAGATATGTTGCAGTCACTCTGTTGTTAAAAATGGGATTGATTGGTTTTTGAGCATCTTGTTTGTGAGTCATCCACACGAATCAATCACAACCCTTCCTGCCACCAAACCTGTGCTAATTGTTAGCGCACTTGAGTTAGTGACAGAAATCAATTAGCCCACCATTTAATTTCTGAAATTTTCCAGCTGCTTATTGCCAAAAGAGGAAGAAAGAAAAGTGCCCTTCATTTTTTGCTGTAAATAATAGGGTGTGCAAAAGAGAATTAGAAATTGCATATTCTTGATCTCAGTGAAATTTAATTTAAAAGAAAAAAAAATTAAACAAAGCATAATGCTTGGGTCAGTTTCAATAACAAGGGCCTATGAAATGTTATCAGCTTGGACAAGCACTTGTATGGAATCAAAAACATTATGCAGTGTGAAATATGCCCAAATATCAGCCCAAAGCA
Organism: Pelvicachromis taeniatus; assembly: GCA_015108175.1. Lineage (NCBI taxonomy): Eukaryota > Metazoa > Chordata > Actinopteri > Cichliformes > Cichlidae > Pelvicachromis > Pelvicachromis taeniatus. The sequence continues at coordinate 1,157 of VURO01019478.1, forward strand.
GAGCTAATCAAAAATGATGGAAGTAATACATTTATTTCTGCATGCTGATGCAAATGTGTAGTTTGACGTGTGAAATATTCATTTCCCTGGCAGGCTAGACAATGTTGTAGTAAAGTAGATTAACATATAAAAGGATTTGTTTCCTCCTACTTTCTACTTGACACCCTGATTGGGTGCTTCTGAGTGAGCATTTAATTAGAATTATGCAAATCGAGTACAAAGGATAGCTGTAGGTAAGTGTGAGCTGTTTTTTTTTCTTTAAAAAAGAAGAAAAAAAAGAAAAAAAGTTAATATTAAAAGTCAGAGTTATCCCAGGGAGTCAGCTGAAATATGGAATCTTCCATAATGGATGAATGTATCTAATTTTCTCTTTTCATTTCTAGACCAATGTTAAAGCCATTCCCGATTTACTGCTCTGTATACAATCTGTCACAGCGAGATGTCAGAGCAATTACGCGCTGGTGTAATCATCCGTCTCCATCAGCTTTACGCGAGTGGACAGGGACACGCAAGCTAAGTGACTGTTTACTTGGTGTCAACTGGGGGACATGAGTCTCAGCCTTGGTTGCTGCTGACACTTTTTGTAAATTACATCTAAGGCACTGCTATACGTTAAAAGAGCGTGCTGAAAGTCATGGCTAACTCGTCTTTAGGGAGAAGCAGCAGACGTGGAGTGACTGACGAAAGACCCCCCCCCCTTTTTTTTTTTTAAAGTCCTGAATAGTGTTGCACATGAAACGGGCTTATTAAGAAGAAGGATTACTGTAAAGCTCCTCAGATCATGAAGAAAGCAATGTGGGTTGCTCATGCATGTGGGCTTTAAAACTTAAAAACTCTGAAGCATGAAAAGAAAGCTCGAGTCTGAAGAGATCTGCACTTCTGTGCTGCTAAAACGGAGGGAATTTAAAGAGTCTTCGTGCACGCATTGCAACCGTTTGTCTGAAATAGTCATTTAGCGGATTATTTACTAAATGACACTTTTAAAATTAGGTCGTGACATATTACATACACAAAACAGATTAGTGGGATTAACCCTTGCACCGAGAGTGTAGCGTTGCTGTTTATGTTCAGTCTCTCTTTAATGTTAATTGTTGTTGGAACAACGATTCGAGCAGGATCTTACCCCACCCTCAGTGACAAAAATGATCGGCCTAAAATCCCTGTTGATGCAGCTGCTGTGGCCATGTGGTGTGTAAATCCATTAAAAATCTCTCCTGACCTTTCTCCATTATTCATAATCTGGCTGAACTCTGCAGTAAACCTTCAGCTCAGGGAACAAGACTACCTGAATGCATGAAATGGCTTCAAACTTGTATTTACTGTCTTACTGTAATATTTCGCTGCTATAGGATGGCACTACTGTACTTATTTATTTGATCTGAGCCAAACAAACTGTGCATTTATGAAACAGAACAATGTACACAAGAATATAACAGAAATGCCTTTTTTTTTATTTGGTCAGTGCAAAACTATAATTATTCTAGCAAGGCACCCACATCAGCGTCATCCCATTTTCTTCTCAGTATACTCAATGTGACAGTTTTGTCACTAGCGCTTCAGTATGTGTCACACTACACTACTATCACCACCAACACAACCACCATCCCGTTTGCTGCGCAACACAGATAACAGACAAACGCTTGTTTGTCTTGGATGCAGGTAGAGGCGCAGCATGTTGTTGCGCTTTGGATAAAGAACAGTGTGTCTTTAACAAGGATTGGCTTCATGAGCAGAGGCTGGATTGACTACAGGTATCTGTGCCCGCTGGGGCTTTAATCGCTTCACCTAATCCACCCTGGGGGTGGGGCTGGAGAAAAAAAACACAAACTGTCTATTTAGATAGATTGGAAAAAAAAAACATCTTGATTGCATTTAAAACCTCACAAAGTAAAAAATAAAACATAAAAAAATAGATTTTCCAATTATTCCTGTGTCACAGTCTGGCTGAGAAGCTGACTGTGTGGAGCGAGGAGGTGGACAGAAGTGGAGACACGCAAAGAAACAAAACTTTGATTTAACTAAGGACGAGCTGTTTATTTAAGGCTGGAAAACATTGCAAAACAAAAAGCAAAGGCGAAACTAAACAATAACCTAAACTGGGTGAACTGAGCTTAATACATGAACAAAGCCTGAACACAAAGCCCTGGCATGGATACGTAGGAAAAACCGAGAAACATGACATAAACAAAGCAGACAACCAGACAAAGACTGAATGAAAACACACACACTAAATACACACAGGATGCGATCAGGGGTAGTGGAAACAGCTGATTAGAATGAACATAATGACGCCACAGGGGAAGTGAAACTAAACACAATGAACATGGGACACCTGACCTCTTCAAAATAAAACAGGAAACATAATGAGACACGGAAATGAGAACACAAGTTGTGGATCCTGTGGATCGACACTCTTCGCTCACATGAAACTAGAACAGTCAAATATCAACTTACGAGTAAAGTAAGCACAACAAGGTTGAGAAAAACAAACTCTCAGCAAATTGCTGATGTAGAATTTATTTATTGGGAGTTGAAAAGTGCGTTCTGTACACTCATCCAAACACTTAATCAGACACACCTCACGAGTACCAGTATCAACACTCCTCAGAGATGTTGGTCCTTAATGACATGACAGTATCGCACAGTTGGTGAAGACTTACTGGACAGACTTTCAAAACTCAAATCTGTCATTCCACCACAAAGTTTCTCTATTATCTCGGGTTACTGTGCTCACACACTTGGGTCCTTCCAGCTGGGTGATGACATACCTCATCAGCCATTATATGGCAGAGGGGTAAAAATGTTATTATAAAGAATATAGTAGAATGTCATTTAGACCACCCACTCAAGTCAGTTCCCTCCATCTGTTGAACTGTTTAGCATTTTTGCTCAAAATGACCCGCAGGTGATTTTTCTTTCAATCAGGCATAAAGATATTTATATATCTATAATCTTGTACTTCCCTGTCTGCCTTTTTTTCTCCTCAACAACAGGCAGCTGTCGACAGTTTTGAGTTTAAGAGAAAGACAAAAACAAAGCAGATTATAAAAGATCCATTAGGATTGTTCCTCTGCTCCCCAGCTTTCTCATCACTGACTGCAGATTACACATATACAGTTTACCTATTGTTTACCACATCTTTCATAACACACACACACACACACACACCACCTGCTTATTTTCTCAAACACCGTCTCCCTCTGGATTGTAGAAAATAATTGATTGCGAGTGAGATATTTTCCACAAAATACATTTCTCTTTTATTATTTATGGCTGCGCGGTGCATCACAAGTTCAAAGGCAGTGAGTTTTTTAAATAGATGTGCTTCTTCACAGTGTGTTTTCCCACCATTTGACATATGATTTCTCTCCTTTTTTGTTTTTTTTTTCCCCAACACCGTGCTAGGTTAGAATGCAACACACCACCCACACTCTCTCTGCTGTAAGTTGACAGGCCATATGGGGGGAGCAGACACCTCCTCACATTCGAGGAACAGAGGAGAATATGTAAGTGCGCGTCTGAGCAGAAGAGGGAAGAAAGGTGGGTGTGTGACAGGAGAGAGAAACGGCACTGATAAAACAGATAACTAAGTGACAGAGGGAGCAAAGCGAGAAATAAAGAAAGAGATGACAAAGGCAATAAAGCAGCAGGCAAAAGGCAGACAGCGAATGACAGAGATCCAGGGGCAGATGGAGAATCTTGTTCCCTGTTTTGGTAGCAGGTGGCAGGGACAGACAGACACACAGAGAAGCAGGCGGGAGGGCAGCAAACGCAATGGGATATCAGTTGTTGCATCGATCAGTTGTTGCTGAAGAAAGCATGAATAACTGCTTTTCATTCATCTTCCTATTACCCCTCTGACATCTTCTCAAGAGCAGCACAAAGGAAGCTCAATCGCTTAAATTTTCATCTATTATTTTCCGTTCAGCTGTGAGCTGAATGAATCTGCGCGCGCACGGGCATGTGGCGCTACAAGCATTAAAAATCCGATATCGAATGGGGACTGTTCAAACTGTTCGGTGAAAAAGTTTCACCTTAGCTGTAGTATCTTAAACGCCCCAAGGGAAATTTTGTTGATTAATGAAATTAATTATGTTGGTGACAGGCTGAGTTAGTGCAGAATGAAAGCCTCCCCTACAAAAATTAATGATTTTTTTTTTTTAAAAAAGCTTAAAGGTCACTGGTTAGCTGCAAATGCCAGTATGTCAATCAGACTCAGCATCCAAAAATAAAGGATGTGGAGAAGGGCCCTTTAAAAGACTAAATCTGGCTATAGAACTTGAGCAATGGTCTATTAATGGTCTATCCATTGTAACGCAGCGCTGTGGGATAAATGCTGAAACTACGTCACTAGAAAGAAAAAAAAAGAGCAATTAGACGACTTTACGTGTAATATAAATAGCCATGAACGTTTGCACATCAAATTCCTCTTTCAAACTCGTCTTGCTCTTCCTATTTGATGTGGTGTTCTTATCACACATGTGGCACAACTAGTATGATTTAAGCACAATTAGTCTTTTTCCAAATCTTCCTGGACTTTAAATTTATTAAAAAAGCTAAAATCACAATGCAAACTTTTACCTAATTTTCTGATTAAATCCAGAATCGTCTGAACTTTAGTAGCATTTAGTTTATGAGTAAGGTCAGGACAAGTGCGACTGGAAGTGGACTACTAACAATTTTGAATTGTGGTTGTTTATTGATCATGTTCAGTCGATAAGTAAGTAAGTTAAGAATGTAAAAATACACAATTTAGTGTGTTTATAATGTATTTTCATACTTTTTCATATATAATTCATATTTTGTTCATATATTACATTTTCAGACGTCTTTGGAAACATACGACCCAATCGAGGAAAAAGATATAAGAGTGGACATGTGTCTAATCCAGAATAAAACCCTCACCTACCATGCACAATGCTTTAAGCCATGGATCAGCTAGCTACATAACATTTTAAATGAAATATTTTCTTATCCTCTTAAAACCTCTTAGTAAGGCAGAAACTAATGAAATGTGTGAACGGATGCCTTTTAAGGCATTTGGTTGGAAGATATCACTGATAACTGAAAGGTCACAGGTTGGATCCTCATGGGTCCTTGAGCAAAACACACCACTCAAACATACTCTTTCACTATATGTGATATAAATGTGCAGGCTGTGGACATGGCCATTAGAAAAATGATGGTAGTAAATTACCGGAATACTTTGTCACTTCAAGGATGGAAGGTGATGTTAAAATCGAAGAAAAAGAAAAAATAGGAGCAGATGTCTAAGCTTCAGGTCATATTATTAAACCTAAATACTGTGTTTTATAATACTATCAGCACCACAGACACAATCTGTTTTAGCCCTGCGATCGACTGACAATCTATCTAGGGTGTACCCTGTCTCTTGCTCTATGGTAGATGAGACAGGCTCCAGCATCCCCCCACCCCAAGCGACCCCGATAAGGATAAGTGGAACCGAATGGGTGGGTGGATGGATAGATCCTCACTTTTTTCTTCCACTCTACTTTTAAGGTTCTTTTTCTAAGTACAGTCGAGCCATGTTGTGCAGTATTTAGGAAGAACAGCTCTTCTTTCACGGATTTTCTTCCACTTGGCTTTTTGCAATTTTGCCTTCTAATCCTGCACATTTTTTTCCCTGCAAAGAAACTCAGTTGAAAAATTCACTTTGTTTTTAGTATATAGAACAAAGGCAAGTCTCAAAGCCCGCTACCTCAGAGCAGAGTATCTGAGACAGTTCACCAGGATGTCAAGGAGACCATGTAGGCGGATTTGGGCTCTCGAGAACTGGTTATCCGGTTGAGCCGAGCGCAGTTTCAGTAGTGTGGCAACAGAGCCCAAACACTCCTCTGTCGAGGTGCATCATGTCTCGGACGAAAACACAAACTATTAAAATGCCAACCTGAGAAAACGCAAGATTTTGCCCTGAATTGATGTAAGCTGAGGCCTGCACAGAGGAGCAAGTCCCCCTATCCAGTGCACCCAGATTCCTTGAGGGAGGTCAACAAGTTACACTTTCTCAAAAACAATGACTAGAACATCTGCGGAGTGATTATTCATGCAGAAACCCTGCTGTTTTTCTTGCTATGCCAGGTGAATTCATTACAAATTTTAAATAAAGGTCACTTTATTTATTCAGTGTATTCATGACAGCAGTCTTTGATCAACAAACTCAAGTTTTACAGAAATATACAGCAAAAACTGCTCTGATTAAAACCTGCATTCTGTCTGGTATGAACAAATATAATCTCCCTCTCTCTGACTGTGCATATCCGGGGGGGAATTAACTGCAAACATCTTGCACTTGCAGTGTCCCCTACAGCCACCTGCATTAAAGCACAGCAAGCGTTGCTGAATTTTCTTTTTAACTGAACCAGGCTGGCTGTTGCAGGAGCGCGATGAAGAAGGCTTTGCGTCCCTCGGATTATGTGCTGAAAGGAAAGTACGCAAGCCAAATACAGACTAGCAGTCTTTTAAAATCCTAACACCCCCCCCCCCCCATGAAAAGAACTTCACATGTGTAACAACTGCTTTATGCAGATTGTAGTCATCACAGTTTGACATTTTCATCTTTTAATCACGTTAAACCACAGGATACACTTGCATATTAGTCATTTCCACTCATAATAATCAAAGATTTCTGATGTAATCTCAAAGGATCCAACAGCTCTCATGCTGTGTTGGAAGATTTATGTTCTGCTCGCTAAAAGATAATATACCAGTGTCCACAGTCCATTTGTATGGAGACAAGCACAGTGTCTTTACAGACTGAAAAAAGGGTGTTTAAATGGGACATTTAGGATTAAAGCAAGCTAACTTTAGTGATGATAGAGCCCTTTCTCAGGACTAATCTGTTCTTCTTTTTGGATGTGCGTCTATAGATGTCATTGTTAATTTTTCACCTCCTCGTCTGTTTGCAGTAAGATGTGTCATTAGAGAGCATCAAAATTTTCTCACTCAGAATCCACGAGCTCAGTAGTGAGTGTGACAGTGCATGTTCAGCGGGAGATGAGTGCTAATTATGATAATGCATCCCAATTAGGCGAGGTCTCTATGGAGACAAAACTTCAAAGGTTTTGTCTGTATGCACTCCCTATTAGTTAGAGATGTTACACGGAGGAGAAGGCTCTTAGGGGTATAGAGTCCAAATCAAATAGCAGGTGGGTTAAAATAAAAAGAAAAGACAGAAATAAAAATGGACAGAAAGGGTGAAAGACGCCCCCCAAAAAAACACACAACATAAAAAAGATTGAATAAAAGTCCACAAACCAATGCTACTCTGTTTTCCCTAAAATGTGAGTCTACAGTCCACCGGAAAGACAGCCACTGATCAGTAACGATAACAAATCTGAATGCATTCTCAATAATATGAACACACAAAAACACTTAAATGCTAATCACGAATCCGTAATAAATCCCTGAGGAGAATAAAATTCTCGATTAGGTTTGCTAATCAGCTCCTACTCTGCTAGATGAAGATGCTGCAGGAGAGGACATATTATTAATGATGGGACCTGCCTGCTAACACACGGCACACCTCTAAACAGCTGTTTACCTCGCAAGACAAGGTCCATTACTCTAATGTATCCCCAGCTCTCAGTCTCCTGGGTACGTTTCATGTTCCTGCATTGGTTCAGCATGTGCATGGACGTGTGTACATGTAACACGGTGAAAGAAAAATGTATCCACACGTCCCGGAATTTTTTTTATCTTTGGAAAATGCTCACCCATTTAAAAAAAATACAAATTTTGATTTAGTTTCTTACAGTAAGCTAGAACAGTTTTAATTGTTGTAATTATTTATTTCAGATCTTGCGATCTATATGCATAAAAATAGTCGCTTTACCTGTGCACTGAAGGGACCTGGAAAGAAGCAGAAAACATTGAGGGCAACCCATTCCGCCATAACACAAAGTTGTAGAGTCGTTCATGTGTGGAACAAAAATTAAATATGCTTAATATATGCTTAAATTACCCAAATGGCACATTAACAGCCTGATAATGTTAAGGTAGCGGTTAGCAGCTACGGCTATAAATTAAATGGTAATATGGCGCTAGGTATGAAAGATAATCAGCATTATGATCAATTCTATTAATTAACAGTCACGTCAAGTCGAAAACCCCCAACAATCAGACTACCCCCTATGAGCAAGCAAACATTGCCTCTTAGTTTTTTGGTAATTTTTGCCCCCCTTAATACCCAAAATTGAGTTGAGTATATATTACTTTATTTGTATTGTTGAGCGTAACAATATAAAACATGGATGTAGCTTTGGAGAAAGGAAAAATGATCACTGTGCATCACTGTGAAACTCTCACTTTGTGTTTTGTCCCAGCTCTATGTTGTCTATTTTCTTTTCTCCTTCCCCTCATCCCACACAGCGGTCACAGCAGATGGCTTCCCATCCACGAGCCTGTTGTTTACCTTTTAAAAGGGAGTTTTACCTTCCCACATCACAAAATGCTTGCTCACAGTTTGATTTTGGGGGTTTTGCTGGCGATATATAGTGTGCCTTATGGTGACTGCAGTTACGATTTAGTGCTACGTAAATAAACCCAAATTGAATTCCCTACATTTTTCGTAAAAAGTCACCGCCCTAATATTTCAGCAGCAGTATATAAATCTATGGGCGGTAGTAGCGGTAGTATTTTTATTATATATCTCCCATACTATAATCATTTTGCTATTACACGGAGCACTGCTTATCTTATCTTAAGATATATTTTACCAAAGAATAATAGCAAATAATTACTTTCTCACTTGTACTTTACAATCCTGTGTGTCCTATGGCGATGATGCAATAAGAGTGATACCACTGGTGTCTGTAGTCTGAAAACACTATGAGGAACACATAAGGAAGTAAGAGGTGGATCGATTTGGAGGACAGATGTTAAAGTGCTGTATAAAGTGGAGGGTCAGACTAGTCATCCGCAGTCTGTCTGTCTCCTAATTGCTCCCATGGCTCAGCTTGTCAGAACACCAGCAGCCAAGAGGACAACTCAGGCTGAGGACAGGGAGCACACTGGCCACTCACTTTCTTCCTCCACTTGATTTTTTTTTTTTGCCTCCCCAACATGGAAACATCAAAGCCTGACTTTTTCTCCAATTTAATCTTTTTTAAGTTTTTAACGCTGCACAATGTGCAGAAGTTGGCAGCCCGTGAACTTGATCAGAAGTCAAGAGGCAGCAGAAATGCGATCACCGGAGGAGTCTTACAGGCCTTGTATTCCTGATCGTAAAGATTACATTTAAATCTGGCATTTCATGTGAAAGGCAACGACTCTTCATTTCTCCGTTCATTCAAAAGGCGAAACAAATTCCTGCAGCTAATTTAAAACATTTTCTGATCTGATAGCATTATGGTAAATGTGTGGTTAAATTTACAAAAACATAACATGGTGTCGGTAAGAGAAAAACAGGGTTGTGATCGAACCTTTTAGGAACAAGTGTGTATCCCCATCAAATTACTCTTTTGGGGATAAATCTGCTATATTAAAAATGTATTTGATGCTCACCTTTAATTGCTTTTGCATACTCCTGAGGCATTAGTGGCTGGCTGCACTGGTAGTTAAAAATCTGACTTAGTAATCTTAAATTTTACAGCACAATTAAGGTGTTTTTCATTTTCACTCAAATGCAGCTTTAGAGTCATGGTTTTAAAAGAATCCCATATTTTTTGCCATATGAAGAAATCTATCTAAAACCACTCGATCAGCACCAAACACTGAGTACTTTTCCTGGGGCAATGGAATCATTTTCAACCAAATTTTGTTATAATACACTGAAACGTTTTCCCATTTATCAAAACAAAGGAGATAGATGATAATTGCATTCGCAGGCAATCTCTAACCAACCAATTAAGCCTAAAGAAACTTAATTTTATGTCCAAAACTGAATCAAAACAGATTTCATGGTGATTAACTCGTGGATTTCCTGCCGTTTTTGTACCATAGTGGATTTAAAAAAAAAAAAAAACAACTGATACGGAACATTTAAACAAGTCAGGCTGAACCTCAATATGAATGCCAAGAGATTTATTAGTGTCAGACCGCATGCACTTGTTGGCCATCGATCAGCCTCAGACATCCTTTTTCGTCTTGGCATCCCCTTACAACTGAGTTATTTTGTCCAACAACAGAGTATGAATGCAGCCGCCTCTGCAGCCTTGAATAAAAACTAGACAGGATGGTCAAAGTTGGATGGATTTAGGATTCACTTTTGCTTTCTGTAGTCTTAAATTGGACTGATTCTTTGCCTTGACCTTTAAGATGAAAAAAGGACACGCACTTTGAATTTTGATTCCATGTATACTGATTAAATAAGAGAGATGATTTATGTATACTCATATCTGGTGAAATTGATAGGGAGACAGCATTTGAAGTATACCTTCCTTTGAGGTACTGATTGATATGGGAACTGAAACTAGAAGTAGAGCACAGCGGAAGCCATCTGGGCTTCTAAATCATCCTAAATATCACTCACAGGGCAGTGATGTCTCTCCATTACGTGGCTGTCTTCCTTTCGTTGCTGCTGCCTTACAGACGTGGAGTTGTCTGTCTGTCCAGCCTGTTTGTCAGTCTCTCATATGGTAGCTGACACAGGGGACCTACAGTATTTGCAGTGACAACTGACTCATACGCAAGTCGACTTAGAGGCCTTTGAGACAGCAGACTGACCTGACCAGTGGCGTGTGAAGACATACATATACCCCCATGGAGCTGTACAAAGGTTAGCTTGGTTACCTCTTTATGTCTATTTCACACGTGTAACTCATTTTCCAGCTCACATTAACCTAATGCAACCGTCATACATTCATTTTATGTCCAAAGCAAATACAACAACATGATCCAATTCATAATTTAACAGTGACAGTATAAAGCTCAGAGTGTGAGTACTTCAGGTGTGTATATTTGTGTCTACTAAAGATCTAGGCATCGCATCTGGCTCATTTTATCAGAAACCAGTTTTGAAATAATAAGGTGTCTGTGATAATCTGCCAACGGGAGCTGGCACAGTTATAAGTGTGAGTGTGTTTGTGTTAGAACTGGTGCAAATTACTTCCCAGCATAGATTTTGATGAAAGTGTGAGCACACTGATGCCAGTGGTTGGTTAGCTATGACACAATGGAAAGGGGAGAAAAAAGGAGAAGTTGGTGGAGGGATGCTAATTGCGGACAAGAGTGCAAACTCCTAGTCTCTCTATATAAATGTAAAAAAAAAAAAAAAAAAACTCAAATTCTGCTCGGTTTTTTTGGACCCAACTCAGCAAGGATGAGTGGACTCATCTGTATCATATAAACTTAGCACAGAAACTAAGGAAATGTATGTTTGGCTGATTACTTCTTTGTTAAAACAATGCTTCTCTGCAATAAATACTTTTGGAAAGCCTGTTTATCTCCCCTTAAGAGGTGCCACAGTTGTAAGGAAAATGTGTGTGAGCAGCAGAGTTAAATATTTGGATTGCACCCATGAAAAACCTGCCAAATATTTTCTGCCCGTGCCAAACACCTTATTACCTACTAATAAATGTTAAAAATGAACTTTGGATAAAGTGTGGTATAGTTCTGACAAAATAAAGAAAAACAGAGCAATCACTGTGGAAGTTTAAACCGGTCACTGACTGCTTTTCAAAACAACAAAATAAGAAGCAAATTATTAAAAATAAATTATTACAAAAGTAGAAAAAGTAGTTGGCTCTGCAAAGCCAGCAACCCGCCCACTTCTCCATGTGTCCATTATTCACTCTGTGGCAGCTCAATATTCCATGTGCGACCCGCAGTCCGCTAGCCGCTATGCTAATGATCAGGTGGCTATGGCAGCTAACGGGTAAGTGCTAATAGTTAAGTTGCTAATGTTAACGTGTAAGCTGGCCAAGGTAAGATTTTTAACTGTTTAAGACGTCAGTGACCTTCTTTAAATTGCTCCTAAGGCATCCTTCAACTACTACTTAACTACTAACCACTAACTACTTCAGTGAGGGGAGAAACTGTATACCTGACAATTACTTAATTCTTCATAATCAGAATCTGCAAACTTTATCAATCCCTAAGGAAATTATGTGGGTTACAGTTGCTCCAATGCAATAACAGTAACTGACTAAATTATTTAAACAATACAATATGTTACAGATTTACAAATGTAAGAAATAGCACTAATATATACAAATCACTCAATTATAAATATCAAGGATTAACAGAGGTGATTATAAATAAATATCAAGAATATTCACAGGAATATTATTATTAGTAGAAAAGAGCGTGTGCAAAAAGACTGTAACTATTACAGTGTGTTAGATGGAGGAGTTGTACAGGGAGATGGCCACGGGCAGGAATGATTTCCTGTGTCGTTCAGTGGTGCTTTTCAGTACTCTCAGTCTCTCATTGTACGTGCTCCTTTGGCTAGCCAGCACGTATTGGAGTGGGCGGAAGGTATTATCCAGCATTGTCTTTATCTTGAACAACATCCGCCTCTCAGACACCACCCTAAGGGAGTCCAGCTCCATCCCCACAACATTACTGGCCTTGCGGATATGTTTTTTTTAGTTTGTAGGCAACTGCAACCCTCAACCTGCTGCCCCAGCTTGCAACAGGATAGAGGATAGCACTGACCACAACAGACTCATACAAAATCCTGAGCATTGCCCGACAGATGTTGAAGGACCTCAGCCGCCTAATTAAATAGAAACAACTCTGAGACCCTTCCTGTAAAGTGCAGTGGTGTTTTTAACCCAGTCCAGTTTATTGTCTATGTATACGCCAAAGTATTTATAGTTCTCCACAATGTCCACATTGACCCCCTGGATTGAAACAGGGGTGAAGGTTTCCCTGGTCTTCCTAAAGTCCACAATCAATTACTTGGTCTTTGCCACGTTGAGCTGCACCACGTGACAAAGGAGTCGACCACAGCCCAGTACTCTGACTCATCATCCTTGCTGATACATCCACCCACTGCAGTCATCAGAAAACTTCTGAAGATGACAGGTCTATGTGCAGTGGCAGAAGTCACATTGCAAAACCTTAAAATATTTAAGAGAGTGTGTGTATATATTTGACCCCGTGTGGATTCGAGACAATCAAAAATAAATTCAAATTTGTGCACCCGACTCTTGTTTTTTTAAAGTTATTTAAAGGTGTACGCTGCACAATCATGAAAAAAATAATAATTAAAAGCCCTGAATTACCAAGAAATTCATGCCCATGACAAGTGTATGCGAACTTCTGGCCTCAGCTGTACTGCAGATATTTTTGATGATGGTACACAATATTAACTGTGCTTTGGAAAAATTTCTCCCTAATCAACAAAAAAGCATCTGGCCTCCCTCCCGCTTGTTTTTTTTTTTTTTTTTTTTTTCTTTAACAGTACTAAAGGTTCAGCGTTTAAGGTTTGGTGTTCAAATGCGTGCGTGTGCATGAGTGTGGGTGTTTAAATCAAAAGAAGGCTGCAAATACTCCCTACAATCAGTGCACTATTAGTCATCCGTACAAAACAAGGAAGAGCAATACGTGGAACAGGAGGCCATGTAAGGCTTCAAACCACAGCAGTAATTACTTCCAACCTGACAAACAGTGAAGGCCTTCTGTGGAGGCGGCAGAATGCAGTAAAGCTTTTATCTGAAGGCGAAATGGAGGTAATAACGGCATAATTGTTCTGGACGATAGCTGCCTCTCCCACTGCTACCTGCGCGGGCCTGCTAAATTCTGCTGGCACCAAGCGTGTTCGGCTTGGCAGCCATGGCACCACCATGTGATCCGTGTCTATGCATGTGTATGTTAGCGCACGAGTGGGTTTGTGTTGGCATTTATCTGGGTGTGTGAGTGTGTCAGCACTTGATGTATGTGAGTGGGTTTGAAGTGTGTGTAAAGAGGAAAAAAGCTGGCCAACTACACCATGTTTTCTGAATAGCAAGCGAGCCAGAAACCAAGCTGGACAACACAACTTTCCCCTTCATCAATCTATACACCTGTATCTCTCAATCCCTGCCCTGCTGTGCCAGACTAATCTTTCCCCCCTCTTCCAATCCACACTGCCAGAGATGATCTTCGTACTATCATTTTATGAGACAGTCTTGTGGCTGTGAATCATAGATCTTTTGGAGCAAAGGTTGTAAGGTGAATTTAAATCCAAATTGCTGTAAATACATTTTTAAATTTGCAAACCACCCTCTTGACCGCAGGCGTTTGTTTCAGTGTACAAATCTCTGTTCATGTGGTCATGTTACTGCGTCATGTGCTATCAAAGAAGCCCTCTCTAAGGTTGTATGAGCCTGTCAATCATAACCTCTAGTTAAAACTGTGCACCAGATAAGATATTTCACTACACTTTTAAATCCACTCCTATCTTAGGTAATGTCACACAAGTGCTGTACAGATATTCGTCTTAGTATTGCAAAGTATGGCAAGAACAACAGCTCATAGAGCGTCTGATCAGCTGTTATGTCCCTATTAATCCCCATAGACAGTATATTACCATAAAATGTACAACTCCTGATTAGTATACTAGTAGCTATTGTGCAAATGATTTAAAAATACATTTAAGAATGAACCCTCCACAAAACCAGTAATATATAGAAATAATTTACACAATAGATGACCTTCAAACTCTAGGCTTTAATAAATTACCATTCCTCATGCATGTAAAATTCAGTGTCCTTTTTGAACTGTGACAAAATCACTTCCTAATTTGAACAAATATGCTAAACAGACTAGTTGGATGTCATCATTTTCCACAGTCATTCTGGCAGTAAGTAGGCAGATTTTAACTTTTTTTAAGTTCTTTCTTTAAACCTTTATATACACCCAAAAACACGTAAATTTAAAGCTGTGGCTCAATACTTTTGCCCATAATGTGTATTCTGTATGTTTTATTGTCTGCATATATGCTGAAATATGATGAGCTAAAATCATTGGCTCTTGCTCTGTCTGTAGCATTAACTTTAATCTGCTGCTTCTCAGTATATCTTCCTTCTCTACCTACCAGTGGCATGCAGTGAAATTCAGAAACTTATTGTCCGTCTTCATTATAGCTAACGAGGTGAGAAAGGTGCCCTCCCCGGTTCATTCATGGAACAAAACAACTACAGGGAATACATCACAGCTCATGTCTACTGTGAATAATCAGAAAGACAGGAAAAATGAGGGAGGGAGGAGGGTAAAAGACAGACAGCAAGGGACAAAACAAGAGTAGGAGGGAGGGAAGAAGGCAAGGGAATGGGAATCAATGTCGCATGAACCCGTTCTAGAGTGATGGATGTTTGAGAAACAGGAGGATGGAAAGAATGAGACAGACAAGGAAAAGGCAGAATGGGAGTATAAAGTAAGTGTATCTGCTGTAATGTTCATGACAAAAAATAATCAAATTTCTTTTATTTTGTACCTTTTTTTTAGCTAGCAAAAGAATCAACCATTCTCTCGACTCACTTTTTAAGATTACTATCCTTTATTGACTCTCCGTGCAACTAAGGATAGCAGGCAACATTTTCAAATGTCTAAAATAAATAAAAGCTTTTTTAAATTCACCGAGAAAACAAAAACCAGTGCTGCGAGCAGAAAGAGGCAAGGTGGGGAAATAAAGAAGCAGGAGCAGGATGGTGAGTGGTAAGCAGAAACAAGGCGGTGGGGTGGGGGGGCAGATTAGAGAGCATTTTACACTCTGAGCTCTTCATCCATCAACAAAATCTGCAAAGCTTTGAAGAGGGAAGAGATGTGCAAGCTTTTCATCTAGAAATGTTTGCTCTGCACTGCACAGCGTGCAGCGCTCTGTTCTGCATATATGCATGTGTGCCCGTCTGCAGAATCAGCTCTGTCAGTCAAACTAAGCGAGTCGGTTCAGTTGAGCACCCAAAACTACCCGACATCTCATAAAAATCCCACGGACTGAAACGCATATCTAGCTAACAAAAGCTGACGTAGTGTGGTAAGCCAGGGATGACTGTAGAGTCTGCCGCAGCATTCTGGCCAGCTCAGAGGAGCAACAATCTCACTGTGTACATTTTTGAGTTTCCTCTAGACGACAAGGGGCCACACATGGCAACGTGTGCAAAAGACCTATCAGGTGTGATATTAAAACCATTGATAACACTTTTCCTTATACTTGATAAAAGGTATCATATGGTCAAGGAAAGCTGTGAATGAGAATTCCAAGGGCTTCCAAATGAAAATAACACAGGGTTGTCCAGGGAATTTCACTAGGCTGCTTAATTATGTTATTTCTGTAGGTCTGCCATGGTTAAACTGTGATTTTGGAATTTGGAAAAAGTGCAGCATGGTGGTTAGCACTGTCGCCTAACAGCAAGAAGGTTCTGGGTTTGAATCCAGCATCTGGCTGGGCCTCTCTGTGTGCATGTTGTCTGCGTGGCTTCTCTCACCCGGTACTCTGGCTTCCTCCTACAGGCCAAAAACACAAATTTAGGCTGACTGGTAAATCTAAATTGCCATAGTTGTCTGTCTCTCTGTGTTAGCCCTGCCATAGACTGGTGACCTGTCCAGGATCTTACTCTATGGCAGCTGGGATAGGCTCAGGCCCTCACACGCAACGGTGAATTGGATAAGTGTAGGAAAATCGATGGACAACCTTGTTAAAAACGTTATTTTGTTACTAGTGGTGCAATAAAAACAATCTTTCACCTTTTATGCAACAATCAATTGTGATGTATTCCGAGCCGTAAGAACTTCCCTCTTCAAAGAGTTGTTAAGGAAGGTAATTCCTTTTTTTTTGTACTTTTGTACTTAGATGGGTCTATTTGGTCATCTCACATTTAAAATGTTTCTCAATGGAATTCCTCAAATGTGCTGTATTCTATATGTAGACAGAGAGCGTTTTAATAAGCATGGCATTCTGTATAGACTATATTGACACACAAACTTTATTTAACCACCTCCTAAGCATGCTTAGCCAATAAGCACTTAAAACGCGACTCATAAAAGGCATCAAGCCCTTTAATTGCCTTCTTGGGAACTAGTAAGAGAACCCAGGGGCAGCTGCATTCAGTCGATATCATGAACAAAACTCTGTCTGATGTTCTACCAAGGCACGGAGCTCACCCCATGTGCTATGGGCTAATCTAAAGAGACATTTTTCTGCTAAACCTTCACAGCTTCAGTACAGTCTGAACATGCAGCACGTCTCATGTTTTCCAGGATCTAATTCTCTTCTCTCCTGCTTTGAAGGACATCTAAGACCAGTATTACACCTCATTTACACACCCTCACCTACACCTAAACATGCACACACCTCTGCTCGTGCACTTTTTCCTCCTCTCTTGCTCCCTGTCAGGGTTGCCATGGAGGGAGGTTTTCTTTGCTGCCATGACAACATGAGATCTCTCTGGTCTCCCCTAACGACAGCGAAACAGAGCAGACAGCGCCCGTGGATGATTTTGGAGCACTGTGATTCACACTCATGCTGCTCAAGTCACCTGTTCTACCCTGTGGCGAAGAAGGGTGGCAGTGGAAGACGTACACAGCTCTCTTTCTTAGATTAAAATACCAATAAAACCGTGTAAAAATACTTTATTAGACGCAAGCATCAAATTCAAATTAGTACTAAAAAAAGATGAAGAATTATCAATTATTTGTACTTGAATATTCAAGTAAAGGTTCTCACTCTGTCAAAAAATGTTTCCTATTAGATTTTAATCCACATTGTGTAGGCACTGTATACTGCTATGTTGCAGCTGGTTATATTGACATTGAAAATAATACCTATACCTGTAAAGTATTACTGGGTAAATCTTACCTCTGTACCTGTCAGCTTGGGTAGCTTCCACCTTCAAAGGGCTGCTTTTCAGTGGAATCATTTGCATGTGGTTCTTTTTCTTTCTTGAGAGGCCATTGTTGTTTTTGTTGAGGATTTCATATGTCATGTCATTACTGTATGAAATAGTGTGCTTTCTACCTTCTGAATGTGCACTGGTATATATGGATTAAAGAAAAAAATGCAAACAGGCAGGCAGTTTGTCTAGTGGTTACCAACTTCAATAAATCGTCTGGCTTATTAGATTATTGATAAATGTAAATGAAGACAAATCTTCTTCTCTGGGATGGAAAGTAAGTCTGTTTTCATTACAAATGCTGACACCTATATTTCAGAAACATGACACAGAGCCTCAACCAGAAGCACTGGATTTAAGCCTGGCTAGGCTACAACATCGGGAACATTAGAAAAATATAACAACTAAAATAACATCAGCATAATAATGTCAGCATAGTGTGAAAATACAGTCCTCCACCTATTCTCAGCTTTACTGTCAGCATTTCAAAGATCTACTCATTACTGTAGACTTTGGCATTCCAATTCTAAGTTTATGTACGTAAGGAAATTTGGGTTTGGTCAATTATTTTTTTCTTGTAGCAATGCTTCTTGACAATAAATCTTTTACATGCTTATTCCCCCTTAAATTGTGCCACATTTGTAAGGAAAATGAATTTGTGGGTTGAGCAGCAGAGGTGAATGTGTGGGTTGCTTCCATGAAAGACTTGTTAAATCATCTCTGCCAATGCCAAAAAGCTTATTCTGTTATTGACTGCTTTTTGGTGTCATTACTGAACTGGATGATCGAAGTCTAAAGAAACATGACATGTTGGTAATTAAACTATTTATTTATTTAACAAACAGGGGCCTTAGGAGCACATGAAAGAACCAAACAGCCACAACAGTTTGGCACATCCAGCTCATGCTGGTCAGCTTGGTCACACAATGCTTTGGAATGGAATCCCATTCTTCAAACATCCAACCATTTTCAAGAGCCAGCAGCAGAATAAGCTGTCTGGCATTGGCAGAGAAGATTTTCATGGGCACAACCCATGCACTCAACTCTGCTGCTCAACCCATAAATGCATTTTCCTGATAAATGTGGCACCATTTAAGGGGGAATAAAGAGACTTTCCAGCGGTATAATATACAAGAAATAATCAACCAAACACAACTGTCCTTACTTTTTGTGTTCAAGTTAATAATTATTCTATAAATAGAGTCCCTGTGAACATCCCTTAGTTTGGTTTCAGTGGTGCAATGTCCTGCAGTAACAAACACTTTTCCAAATAAATCCAGAACTGCCTACTCCTCAAAGACAATAATGACACACGAATACTTTAAAACACACCAGTATTGGCAAAGATTAATGACAGAACAGGAATTACTTTAAAGGACAGTTTAGGACAGTTAACCTGACTAAGTTCATTGTCCTGGAACATTCGTGTGTTTTTGTAGTGGTTGGTAGGCAGAGTAACAGCTATGCAAGCAAAAAATAAATGACTACCTTGGTGTGGATAGCACGGATGCGGCTGTGGCTAAATTTCATGTTAATGAGGTGAATGACGCATGTATAGCTTGTTGCACTATATACACAATTTCTTTTTAAACAGTTGTTTATAGAACCTAGCTTGTTATTTCAGTCACCGGGGAAGACTGAGTTTGCATGCCAGTGAGAGAGAAAGATGGATATAAAAAGAGATGGATATGATCAGCGTGCGATGATCATAATTTCTCGATTCATTCATTTGTTTGTCTACCTCATGAGTATTTATACTACAACTGCAGCTGCATTTCAAATGCAACGAGCAGTTCAAACTGGTTACATGGATTTCATTTGTGTAGGCCAAAGGGGAACATGTTAGATGAATCAATATTCTCCATCCAATTATAGCTGCAATGATAAAGAACCCACTGGACACCCATTATTAGAATTGTTATTTCTGCATCACAGACCCCGAAGATAATTAAGCATGCTGTGAGTTTCTGTTATATAAATTCTTACCTTAAGTCTCTCAGACACTCCATCAGTAAAACTGATGGTGAACTCCTCCACTTTGGGCACCTTCAGCCGCTTTTTCTCTGTCTGGTACTCCGTACGAGTTTTCACCACCACCTGGAGAAGAGTTGAAGTTAAAGCAGTTAAATACTCAAAGATGCTAGAGGCAGTGAAGGGTTGATGGGTATTACTGTGGAAGGGAAAGGTTAATTTACACATTTAGTGTGTTGCCACAAAGGTCTTACAAACTGCGTTAAATGGCAGGAGGCTGTACCAGAGAAAATCAGTTCATTCAGGTCAAGTGCAAAAAAAGGTGACGGAGAAAACATGTTGGCTTTATAAACATTGGGCCAAAGTGCAGAATCATCCTTGGTTAACAATCTGTATCAAAACATATCCACATTCAGTAGACTGTACTGTATATGTTGGGAAATAGTTTGTCCAGAAAAAATGTGCAATAGCCAGTGGGGAAACACTCTTCATTTACTAATACTTTGTTTCCCACTGCCTTCAAAATTAAAATATTCAATTTTTTAAAATGACTGGTTAATTGTACTGTGTTGACTTTAGATATATACTGAGTGGACACAACATTGAAACCAGAAAGTGAGCGACATTGTAGCTGAATTCAAAGGTTAGTGTAAGGTGCAAAAAGAACGCTGTGTTTTCTTGTTACTTGTTGGTTTTGTTGCACAAACTAATGAGAATTAAAGAAGTCAAGGAGACTTTAGAAGTCGAGGATCAATACTATTAAATTAATGTCACTTCACTAAAATATGGCCAAGGCTGTAGGAGGAGTGGTGATGCACACAGCAAAAGTTCAACAGTTC
Source organism: Pelvicachromis taeniatus (assembly GCA_015108175.1). Classification (NCBI taxonomy): domain Eukaryota; kingdom Metazoa; phylum Chordata; class Actinopteri; order Cichliformes; family Cichlidae; genus Pelvicachromis; species Pelvicachromis taeniatus. The sequence continues at coordinate 21,741 of VURO01019478.1, forward strand.
TTTGGCCGCATGAACTAACAGCTGACAGATGGCGTGAATATCATTGATCATCTAATTACAATGCAGTGTTGTTACCTGTCTTTGGTCCTGAAATTCATCTGCATATTAACAGGACACATAGCACCCCCTTGAATATTGCTGCAGACTGAGGACTGATTCAGACTTCTCTTTGTAGAGCCTACAATGTAACCTATGTAGGTGGTCAGTTTTTTTTTTCTTCTAGGTCTAAACATTTTTGTCCGTCAGTTTTTTTCCACGTCTTTGTTCAGTCCCTCACATTCATTCTGATAGTTTCAGCAATCTCCCTCCAGGAATCTGCTGACATTTGTGAGTCCTTGATGCTGTGGTTTTTAGTCCTCATACTGAGGTGATGATTGTTATTCTCTCACTGATAAATTCAAAAACTGTGGTGAAAAGGTAGTCAGAAATGCACATGAGGAATCAATTGTGTTGAACAGGCCAATCACAACAGTTGGGGGCTGCGTTGATGCATCGTGCAGTTACATTTCTCAGGAGGCGTAAGTCAGATTATGTTATACGTTACGGCATAGATTTCCCACTGAAGCATAAATAGGATGTACGCACTCCCCTCATGGCAACGTCACTCTCCAGCAGCAGCAGCCTCCCTCAGAAGGAAAACTCAAAGGACCTAAAGTAAAGGACCCAGGACCATTTGCTGCCCAATATCCTGTGCCCATGCCTTAGCAGGTCTGAGCTGTTTAAAGGCATGAGGAAGACCTACACAATATTAGACTGGTAGTTTTAATGTTGTGGCTGGTCAGTGTAAAACACAAAATTCAGAAGCTCTTCTGAGATATTTTGACAGAGACATTTTCTTGGTCACAAAGTAACAAATCTTATGGCAATATTATTATAATAGTGTGCTTAGTGCTTCCTCTACAAAAGAATCCTATTCCTGTATAAAAATATGACAAAGAAGTCACCCCCCCACCCCAAGTTATGTTTTCTCTGTAAAAAGCAAAAGTGTCGCAGGAAGTTTGTACAATGGCACATCTTTCTAACCAACAGCAGGGCTAAGGGTTAGAAAATTTCATTCAGTTCAATTCAATTTTATTTTATTCATATGGAGCCAAATCACAACAACAGTTGCCTCAAGTCTCTTTATATTGTAAGGTAGATCCTACAAGAATATATACTGAGAAAAACCCATCATATGACCCCCTTATGAGCAAGCAATTTGGTGACAGTGGGAAGGAAAAACTCCCTTTTAACAGGAAGAAACCTCCAGCAGAACCAGGCTTGAGGAGGGGCAGCCATCTGCCATGACCCGTTGGGATCGTGGCTGAAAAGGATGCAGGCTGATATTAGACAGCGTATGAGATGACAGCACAACAGTCAACTGTTCAATTATTATATTCTAAGGCAACAATGTTAGCTCTCTTATTTTGGCGCTGAATTAAACCTTGGATTTGGAAAGCTCATGTCAGACACCTGTTAGTGCTTACTAAGCTGTCTTGCTACTTTCTGCTGGCAGCAAGAGCAAAACAAAAGAAACAAAAAACTGTCCCAGCAGTGTCAATTTTGCACTTCTCAAACAAACAGGTTTGGACCTGTAGTCCAAACACAGAGTCTTCAAAACTCTCGTCTGCTTTCCGACTTCCAGTTGTGTAGGAGGTCCACGTTCAAAACACAAGGGAGGCGAAAGCAGATGGGATTTCCTTAGTAACATAGGAATTACAGCTGAGCATATCTTGATGAAGATATCAACCCACGCACACTCCAACATAACAAACACAGTTTGCATTGCAAGTCGTATTTCTGCAGTGGTGTCTGGCTGCATGCATATGTATAAATAGTTCTTAACATTGTCTGGAGGCTATATTTGCACAGTCCCCTCTTGCTAGATTTGATTCCTCTGTAGTGCTTTTTGTGGCCCTGGTGTAAATGAACAACAAAAGATGTGCTTTTACCAGGTTGCATGCACTTCACTACTGCAATTACTAAAAAGACAAAGTGTCCCTACTGTTTTTGTGCATTTCCTGTATACTAATGCACAGAAGACAGGGCAGGGAATAGCGTACAAATGACAGAGCAGAGGAGAGCTGGACGGAGAGAAAAAAAAGAACAAGAACAATGTCTCAGTGTCCTTGAGGCTAATTGTGCTGCCTCTGAGCGGCTCTCCGTCACTTTGAGACAAAGCCAGAAACTGCTGCGCACACAAACTGGCTCCACTATCTGAATAACAAAGCTGTCAGTTGGCTGTAGAAGCCTCTTATCTAACAGTTGAAGGCCGCAGTAGGTGTACTGAATACTGTGCATTTGATTGGACCCCTGAGGCGCCGGTGCCCCAAGGCTTTCCGCGCAGTAACACCAGACGTCAGGCTTGCCATAGTTGTAACTAATGTCTCAATTTTGGCTCAACTTTCTCATTCTCCAACTCATTTCACAATAACATGCTCACAGCCTCTAGGCTCAAACACACCAGCGCTTTATGTTGCTTCATTACTCTTTCCCCTCCTCTAAATCTCACTCGCTTATTTCATATTACCTAATGAAGTGGCCATCAATCAACGTTGCCTCATTTACACAGCTGTTAGCTATCAGCCAGCTCGTAGATATCCGCTGAACAAAGTGGCACTATCTCTGATTAGACAGGTCTCTGGGAAACCTTAAATTTATGAACAGAAAACTCTTATTAGTAAGATTGGATGTAAAAACATGTATAAATAATACAGACGCAAAATGATGAATGAAAAAAAAACAATTACAGCTTGGATTATTATTATTGTGCATTAGCAGCCTTTTATTTCTTTATGAATTCTTTATGGCAACTATTAAGTGGAACACCACAAATGCTGTAGAGACGCTTAATGTTTAACAGAAGATCTTTCAAGAATCAAAGAACCATCCAGACTTGCTGGTGAGTTTCGGATCACTGTCCTGCTGCATAACCCAAGTGAGCTTGAGCATCAGGGCACAAACGGATGATCAGACATTTTTTCTGGTAGAGAGTGGAATTAATGGTTTCATCAATTGCAACAAGTCTTCCAGGTCCCGAAGCAGCAAAGCAGGCCCAAACCATCACATTACCACCATGTTTGACTGTTGCAATGATGTTCTTTTATGTGTTAGCTTTGTTCCAGAATCTACGAGACTCACAGCATAACAGAATGTTCAGCGTCTGTCTGGTCAGTTCCCAAAGGTCTTGGGGATCATCAGGACGTTTATTAGCACATGTGAGACGAGCCTCTCTGTTCTTTTTTGGTCAGCAGTGGTTTTTGCCTTGGATGCTATTTTTGCCCAGTCTCTTTCTTATTATTAAACTAAGAACACTGACCTTAACTGAGGCAAGTGAGGCCTGCAGTTCTTTACATGTTGTTCAGGGTTCTTTTGTGACCACATGGATGACTTGATGAATTTTGGTAGGCTGGCCACTCCTGGGAAGGTGTTCACTGTTCCGGGTTTTCTCCATTTGTGGCTAAGGGCTCTCACTGTAGAGTCCCAAAGCCTTAGAACTGGTTTTGAAAACCCTTCCAGACTGATAGAAGTGAGTGACTTCATTTCTTCGTTGTTTCTATAAGTCATAGTTCGATGCATTGCTCTTTTAGCCTATTTAGATGATTTCGTGATTCAACAGGTCTGGCAATAATCAGAGTTGGACGTGGTTCATTGAACTCAGCGATGCAATTAATTCATGATTTAAGATATTTCTACATATGGCCAGGATTTTTTGTATTCATTCAGATTAACCTCTATTTTTTTTTATTATTATTATTATTATTATCTTAAACATTTAAGTGTGACATATGAAAAAACTAAGAAATCAGGAAGGGGTCAAATATTGGTACAGGTAGCTGGTACATGAAAACTATTGTACTATTATTACTATTCATGTTGGTACTTCTCTGTCTCAGCAGTGGTGCAGCACATCCTGCAGTTTTGGTAACATTCTCCTGTAAGTGTGAAAACACAATTTTAATTTTCAGAATACCAGTGTTGCACGTTAACACAGTTATATCCAAATTTTGAGCCTTATTTATCAGTTCAATAAAAAAACTTTTTTTTTAGCTATTACTATTTCATTCCATCCACTGCATCTGTGATTAAAATTTCAAATTAAACCACGCGTATTATAAATATATCACCATGACTTTTCTGTAGCACTGCTTTAATATATCACTGGCAGGCGCGTCTATATCCGGAACAGGCGGGTTAATGATTCCCCCACCTACATGGGTACAGCCTCTCCAGCAATTTCCTTTGACAATCTATTTACAGATATCGAATTAGTCATGTATATTTTATGTAAACATCCTGTTTCACTGTAACCTTTTAATACTTCTGTGTCTGGCTCACGAATCACTTTTAGATCTGTAATATATCCCTGTGAAGTGTGATGACTGCCACACAATGTGATTATGTTTTAAAAACACACATTTCTATATTTGAGTGAAGGAGCAAGTGATTGAATAAGGCGCGAAGAAGTATATGAAGTGCATTTCAGAAAAGATGGCTTAAGCTCGTCAAACTCAGCCTGCCAATCTCTCTTTGTGTCTCTCCATCGTTCCATCTCCAGTCACAGTATTTTATTTTTTTCAGACTTGATATCCCCTGTGGAAAAGCTGTCAGAACATTTCTTCTTTGCCCATCTTCCCAGTATGTGAGACCTGTTATCACAGTGAATGCTGTTTCATTTTTCATCCCTAAAAACTGAGCCGTGGGAGAGTTGGTCTTTGGTGAAGTTTCAGCGTGGAAAGCAGCTGTAGATACATTTTTGACACCTTTGATTTTTCCTGATTTCTTGTGATATAAAATAATAAATGAAAACCATTAAAAATAGAGAAGTAGATTTGTACGTGAGTTCTAACAAAATGAACTGATGCTAAAATCAAAGACGATTAATATTTCATTTAAATGACAGCAGACATTCACGTGGGCACATTTTGTAGTTTACGTAACAGTAAGGTAAATCTGTTATAGCATTACTTTTCTTTTTCACCTGTTGGAGGATTATGTTTAAATCTTTTTTACATTTTTATTTTTTTTTTTATTATGATCTCCAACACATAAATACAGAAATCTCTGCAAATCAAAACTGAGTACTAAAAACTACATACTACTACAATGCAAACCCACCGACCATGAAAATATGGAGCATAACAATCACTCGTTTGGTGTTAAGCTTTGTACGAGCTGATGAATCACTCTCCTTTTAGCTTTGAGTTTGCATGCACACTCACCGGGCACGTCGTCACTTAAACCTGTCTGTCCTGGCAAATTCAAAAATGTATTCAGCGAATCACACGGCAGGAATTAAAATATATAAGAATTCCAGACATGGTCAAGATGACCTGCTGAAAATTTAACTGAATTAAGGGAATTAATAGGGAACAATGGTGATTTAGGTGACTGTGAACATGGCATGGTTGTTGTAACAGGCCTACTGAGTTTTTCAGAAACTTGTGATCTTTTGGGATTTTCCTACACAACTATCTCGAAGGTTTATGGAGAACAATCCAAAAAAGAGAAAAAGTGAGCAGTAGCTCTCTGGGTGAAAACGCCTTATTGATGTTCAAGGTCAGCAGAGAATAGCAAGAGTACTTCAAGTTAATAAAAAGGTATCAGTAACTCAAATAACCGCTTGTTACAACCATGTACGTAGGGATGTCATGAGAACTTATTCCTGTTTAATTTTGAAGAGGTCTGGTGTCCCATGTTCCTTGTGTTTAGTTTCATGTCCCCTGTGGCGTCATTATGTTCTCCTGTGTGTATTTAGGCTGTCTCAATTCCTAGACGCATCCCTCGTGGGCCACATTTGTAAGCCGATTACCTCACAGCGACACAACATAGGTTGTCCCAATTTGTGGGCTCCTACAAATGCGGACTACATTTCCCCGAATTTGTAGGATGGGTCTGGTGTATCCTACGTGGCCCACCATATCCCAGAAGTCATAGCACGGCCCAGCCAATTCCAGTTTCCACCACTGCTGGCAGCAACGGAGACGGTAAAACCGAGGAGGTGGAAGTGGTAAAGGCAGGAACAGCTGGTGACGCAAATCTGAAGGCTAGACCGTCCCATTTCACAAGCCTCTCACTTCCGGACTTCTCGACTTTCGGAGGACCCGGCCAACATACGCCTCCTCGGCTACGGCGCACGAGGGATGCGTCCCAGGAATTGAGACACAGCCTAGGCAATAGACAAATTTTTTTGACCAAAGGGGGAGTCAGTTCCAGTTTAGCAAAGCAGCTAAAAGACCGGAATCCAGATCTGTTCAGAGAATTAAAGGAGTGAGTTTCTGTTTAAATTAAAAGTATCCAAAGTATTATCCTTCTTTTGTTATCCTGAAATGCACGTCGCTATTTCGATTGAGTGAACATTGAGTAACATTGTGAAATCTGCTTTGTTCCATGTAGGGCAAACGATTATTTTGATAGTCGACTAGATTTCTTGTATTGGTCGACTAATCAGATCATGTATCCATTGGACGTACAGCTTATTACACGAGCATGCATCTGCTCTTATATAACTATAATTAGCTTACAGCTTGAAGTGTTTAAGGTATGTGCTAATTTTAATGAAATTTGCAGATTGTCTCAGTGAAGTTTAATAAACTCAGCCGTCTACTCCTTGCTCTCTAAAATATAAGAGGTCATTGGAGTAAATTCTCCACCATCTCACACTTTTGTTGAATCAGTTTTCTGTTTTCTGTTTATTCAGCTGTGTGAAAACTATAACTTTAATCTCAGCCAAACCGATTTACAAATAAAAAACTGAAAAAAGCCAAACAATAACACTTCTAAGTGATTTATATATCATGCTTAACGTCTTTGAATTTGAACAACCTTTTTTCGCTTGGCTGTGATGTAATCGGCCTTCAAATGCGGCCTCCGAAGGATGCGGCCCCTGAATTTGGACACAGCTACGATACCGGAGACAGCTTCTTCTTCTTCTACTTTGGCGTTTAACGGCAACTAACATCCTTGTAGATGCATTGCTGCCATCTTCTGTTTCAGGCTGTTATTACACTCAAATCCTACTACTTATTTCCTGCGTCTTTCAGGATCTTATAAAGCTTCAAACGACACATCGACTATTAAATAATTACATAATCGTGATTAGTCATCTAATCGCGGCAGCCCTTGTTCCATGCAATGTTAAATGCTTATAATAACGTGATGTAACTCTAACATTAGTAGGCAACATGGCAAATATTCTAACATTACAGTCAGTGTCTTGTCAACAAAATGTATTGTTAAGATTTTAAATAAATGATCCGCCACCACGTTAGTGTTTTTAGATGAACTTCATAAACAAAAAAAAAGAAGTTCATCTTTAAGTATGTGGGATAATAATTTTGTTTTGGTATCAAATTGAGTGTCCAGTAATTCAACTACTACTGGTACCAACTACCCAATTTCTGGCATTGTGACCCTACAACCAACATATGCAGAAGAAAGTCTGTGGACGCACGACACATCAAACCTTGAAGCAGATGGGCAAGATCACACCAGGTGCTGTTCCTGTCAGCTTAAAACAGAAAACTGAGGCTACAATTCACACAGAATCATCGAAATTAAACAACAGAAGAATGTAAAAATGTTTAAAGAGTCACAATTTCTGCTGTGATGACAGGGTCATCTGAATTGACAGGTAAAGAGCATGGATCCATCCAGCCTTTTATAAACAATTCAGGCTGATGTTGTAATAGTGTGGGGGATATGTTCTTGGCACACTTACTACCAATTGAACATGGTTTTAACACCACAGCCTATCTGAGCATTATTACGGACCATGTCCACACCTTTATCACCACAGTTGTTTTGCTCATTGTTCATATAAAAATCTTAATCACGATGATCTATGAAAGAAGAGCTTTGCACCATTACCATGACCCAACAATTACTGGGGCTCAATCCTGAAAGTCTCTGTTAGCCTGTCAGAGTGAGCACTGCTGGTCCTCTTATCAGGTAAGTAAGAGCAGTTATTTGCATTCCCCAGCATCTGAGGTAGAAATCAATCTGTGGTTGCACAGACAGAATATAAACCAGCAGGGCTTTAAATCCAGAGGGGCAACAGTCCAACCAACCAGCAGCACTGCAGTACTGTTGGATTACAACAGTAGAAAGAAAGCATGAGCCCTGAATGGCTGCTATTGTATAAAATATGCACAAAACTGTTGAAGGCTGAACATGCATACATGTATTTATACTGAAGATAAACCGATACTGTCTATTAGTTTCTATTAATTTAATGATCCTTAGGTATCATTAAAGTATCCTTAAGGTATTCATCAACTAACTAGTGTTCAGTCAGAGCAGTAGCAGCTGTTCACTCTACAGTGAGGACTCACTCTATAGTGATGGTAAACTGACTGTCACCCGTTTTTTATGCGTGTTTCCCAATATGTTATAACAGATGATTGACAAAACAATTAATTTCTTCATTTGGGAAATACTCTATGTGGTATATAAATGTAATTTTAAACAAAGGTTTTGCTTCTCATCTGATCTGGCCTACAGCCTCTGTGCACATCCAGCCAGATAAAGGTGTAAAAAAAAGATGTATTTATAATATGTGCTGATTTGGCAAATTAAACATGAGTGATGGTTCATGTGGTCAGGAAGCCCAATGTCGTCACAACGCATAAGAAATCATCCGCCTATCCATTACTGATTTGTCTGGGTTCTCGATAGCAGGAATTCCTCCTTAATTTATGAGGGTAAGAACAAAGAACCGTAAAAAGAAAGAGCAAGACTTGAAAGTGTCTCTGAAGTAACGGAGGGAAGTGAGAACAATAAAAGAACGAGGATGTGTGTTAAACAGGATGAGAGTGATTGTAAGTCTCTTACTGCCTTTGAAGCCAGTCTTGGTAGCTTAGCTTTGTTCTTAGAGAAATGATAAACAGAAACGATGTGCGTGTCTCTCTGAGAGTCAGTCCACCTTTCTCCACCCTCCTCTGGTTGTTGTTGTTGATTTTCTTTCAAGCTACCAGAAATCCAATCAAGATATTGGTGACCCAGCAGAGGCTGTGATGCATCTCTGGCCAAATGGAATCAAATCTAATGCTTTTCTAATGCCTCAGCAGGCCTCAGCAGCATTTTCCTCCATGTGTTTGTGTGCCTGTAAGTGTATGAACTTTACTGTCATAAAGTTACCCCGCCCCTGCAAATATCTGCAAATATCCCAGAGTAACCCTGTAGCCGGCGAGGTCACATACTCATCAGACAGGGATCAGGGTGAAAACAGCTGGACTGGTATTTGTAAAGCCGCTCACAACTGCACCGCTGATGTGGGGTACTAGTCGGGTCACTTGACCTACTAAAACCTCGCTTTGGCTTTAAAGGACAAAGAGAACAAAACTGGTCTCAGATCAGATTTTGAGAGACTGATAAAAGCTGATTACCAGTGAACTCTTTCTGGACAGGGCAAGTAGTAAAAACAGCAACCCAATATTCAGTGAGATTATGAAGCCTGTCGCCGCAATGAGCCTACAGTTTCTGATTAAGACAAAGGAATGTCTTCCTACAGATATAATCAACGTCAAATATGATTAACAGTATAGTTTCTTACTCAAAATGGGTAATGTATTACACATTCCTGTCATTTGTTTTCACTTTACATTACTTAATGACTCCCTGGATAATGTAATTCTTTACACTACCTGTTGCATTAATGTGGGTTAAGGCCTTTAAATCTGTGTAAATATTTAATATTAATGCAGTTGTTCACATCAACCACATAAATCCGTAGGACAAATTTGCAGCATTTATAGTTTCAAACCCAGCTCGATTTTTCAGATCCAAATAAACAGATCTGACCAATCAGACCACTGCCTTTGGGAACATGTGTAGTCATACCTCACGACACCAGTATTAAATATTCATCCATCTATCCATCTATTTTCTTCTGCTTATCCAGGGCCAGGTCACATGGGCAGCAGCCTAAGAGGAGAAGCCCAGACCTGCCTCTCCCCAGCCACATCCTCCAGCAACACCAACACCAAGGCATTCCCAGGCCAGCCAAGAGATATAATCTCTCCAGCGTGTCTTGGGTATGCCTCTGTACTTCCTCCGAGTGGGACATGCCTGGTACACCTTGTTAGATGCTACTACCTCAACTGACTCCTTTTGATGTGGAGGATTAGCGGTTCTAATCTGAGCGCTGGATGGCTGAACTCCACACTCTGTCTCTAAGGGAGAAGCCAGCCACCCTTTGGAAAAAGCTAATTTCAACCACTTGTATCTGCAACATTGTTCTTTCAGTATCTACCCATAGCTCATGACCATAGGTGAAGGTAGGGACGTAAATCAACCGTTAAATCGAGAGCTTCGCTTTTGCGTTCAGCTCTCTCTTCACCACGATGACCCAGTATAGCATCCCCATCACTGCAGCCACAGAACCAATCTGTCTGTCAATCACCTGCTCCCCTTGCTTGTGAACAAGACCCTGAGTTACTTTACGGTCCACTTGGGGCAGTAACTCGTCCCTGACCTGGAGTCGGGACTCCACTCTTTTCTAGCTGAAGACCATGGCCTCAGACTTGGACACATGGAAATAGTAAAATAACACAATTTTGTTGAGACTGAGACTCACAGCTAGACGTTGCTCTGGGTCAATCAGCTCTCTGAAAATTTTTTATGCCTCCTCAAATGTGGTCTCATCTCTGCCAACAAGAGTTCAAACTGCCCCACTGACATCCTGAAATATGCATGAAAGCAACCGTGATTCGGCTTCAACTCTTGGATAAAACCATGAAAATCTCCCTGCTGCTGCCTTCTCATGAGAATTAAATAAAGCCAGAATCTCAGTTTCTTCTTTTTCTTGTTTAGAAACATCATAACCAACTCAGTATGGATTTGTTTTGACATTCTTTTATTCACATACATTTTTTGAGGTCGAATTTCCTGCTAAAGCACAATGTGTTTGGTGTGTATACTTTACACAACAAGTTTGGATGAATTTATTTTGCTTTTTTGCAGCACAAAAGTGTGCTAACAATAGAAACTTTAGATTACAGTGCCATATGCTGGTACAAATCCCTATCCTAATGAGAACATACACATGATCTTTCTTTGAGTGTTTAACTGTTAAGCCAAAGTCATAACATAAAGTTGAAAATCAACCTAAAGAGACGTTTAAGTAATTGCTACAGTGACTCTATAAAAGATAGAAAATGAGGCTACATGGCTACAGGTCACACTGCTCATTACTGCTGTTGCTAAATGTTGATGATCAGGCTCTGGCTGCTGGGCTAGACTCCGCATACCCTCAGCTTTAATGTCCCTTTGGGTTCTTTGCTAGCTTTGTGTTAGCACACTGTGCAGATGCTTGCAAAGAGTCAATGCTGTGTTAGCAGTACAGTGCAGATTACATTTTACCACCGTGCTCTAGTATTTTGTACAATGAAAATAAACTAATGCCCAGTCAAACACTGCTCTACCATTTTCTTCCTCCCTGCTGAACTGAAAACAGCTGATTGTAGTGAAAGTGTACAGGATGGAAAGGGCACATTTGATGTTTGTTTGTTTGTTTGTTTTTTGTTCCTTTCCATCTGTTCAATCTGCAAATAATTAAATAGCGTAACGTTATTTAATCAACGTTTGGTACTGAAAAAATGGCAATGTGATTACTTTGTAATCTATTACACCCAACACTGATGATAACAATGAGAAACACACTGGCTGGTCCTCTGGGCTTTCCAGAGCTGAATAGCAAATTTCAGCTTAATGTTATCAGTCTGACCCACAGTTTGACTGCTTTGGGTCTCATGTGCAAGATTTCTGACTTTATGCAAATCAGGGACTCTGAAGAAAAGGGACTCCAAATGAATAATAAAGTTGTTGCATAACAGCTTAAAATGTAAACAGATTAATTTTCTAGAGGTTTCATCAAATAAGTTAATAATACAGGCTAACGTGCTGTATGTAGAACTTGAATTAAATTAACTGCATTAGCGATCATCAACACTCCCCCCATAAAATCTGATGTCTAATTAAAGATTTCATTATGTCTTGGCCTCTGTTGCATTCATGCATCACTTACCAGGCGGAAAAATTCTCACATTACAGCTCCAAACAAATGCTAAGATTAAGCAGCAAATTGACCTCTCCAACTCCCACACTGTCCTGACTGTTGACAAATGGATCTGCTTGCATTTGCATAGTGATAGATTAAAAGCAACACACACACACAAAAAAAAACTTGCCACGGTTTTGGTTGCTTCGTGTCCAAATGCACAAATGAGCACAAAATAAATGAGCACACAGAGGGGCTGAACTAACAATTTCCCAGTCCTCGGAGCAAGCCCGCAAAATCTGCATCAGCTGTCAGCAGATTTATCCAAAAGCAGCAAGCAACTGCAATCTTTGTGGAAGCATCTCCTGAGGCATGTAAAAATTCAAAAACAAAACCAAACAAAAAAATAAAATAAAATAATTTAAAAAAAAATACAGCAAGCCATCCTGTTTGACCTCTTTTCCTCTTAAATGTCAACAACAATAAGTCACTGGATGGGGACTTTTACTCAACTCAGGTTATTGTCTCTGTCAGTCTCCCTTTTCAGGTAATGAACATAAGACATATTTGTGTAGTCCCAGAGTACAGTAATATAGCAATGTTTGTGAACAGTGTGCATGAGTGTGTGTGGGTGTGTGTGCAAAGGCAGCTTCATCTACAGTACGTAGAAGTGTTGGTGAATCTGCTGGGGCTGATTTAATCAGAGTAAAATGACTGACAGCTCTACTAAGAGCGTCGTTCCAAAAACTGGTGAGAGAGACGACCTGTCACTCACGCACACGTCCACGCACGCACCGCCTTTGTTGTGAGTATGTGCTGCTAGAATTCCTGCAAGCACAACCGTGAATGAAAGTGCAAGTGTGTGGACGTGTGTGTGTCTTAGCACAATGAATGGCAGGTCTCCTGAGTTAACAGGTAAATGAAATGGAAAGTGACTGTGCTTCCCTCAGCAGAATCTGCACTGTGGGGTTCAGGCTGTGCTACCTGTTTCTCTGCGCAGCAGGCCAAACGGGAGGAGTTTTGTGTGTGTATGCTCAAAAATGTAAATGCTTTGTTAACGCATTTTGCAAAAAACGGGGTGACCATGATATGAAGAACACAACCACAGCTACAACTTCAAATTTAAACACGCAGCATAAGCCTCTTAAATTTGTCAAATACAGTATAAACTTCCGGAGAAATTACATCTTCCTTGATGGGAATATTCCAGCTATGAAAGCCAGAAACTTATTAACATAGTCAGCTGTTATGCAGCAACTTTCACTCATTTGTTGTCGTATTTCTGGCCATTTCTGGCTGCGTAGCTCCAATATTGACTCTCTCTGAGCTCAGATGTTCTCCAGAGGGAACTATCCAGCTCCTAAATGCTCCACTCCACCACCAGACAGTTGCTTCATGTCTGTCATTCAGTGATGTGAATAAAGTACATTTAGTTGTTAGAGGCTTTTCACTAAAAACAGCTAAACAGCAACTAAATAGGGGGGATTAATCATGCCATAAAGCTCCTTACAGCTAAAGCTGATAGCTCTCTGTTAGTTTACCAACTCAAATAAAATACAAAAATATAGAGTTACAGTTCAAAATTATGGATATGTTTTCACAAAATGTATCTAACTTGATTTGTTTTTACTTCAACAATTCATTGGTCACTTGATGAGAGGAGAAATATGGATTATTATAGCTGAAAAATGTTCATCCTCACATCCAAACAGTGAAACACACAATCCACAATAAAGCTTTCATGTGTGCAAAAAGTGACAATGAGCTGCCTTGCTGCCTAATTCCATTAATTCTTATAATGCGCAATCAGTGCTGCTCTCTCTTCCAACCCGGCACATACACCAATCGGTGCTGCACTGCCACCATGGTAACTGGATTAACGAGCGGCGGCGCAGTTACTATGGGATGTCAAGATGACAAATGACAGTCTGTCTGGCACCAAATCTGTCTCCTAATCTCAGCTGGAAAACAAAGGACATGGCTGGGAGACAGATGAGATGAATGAATGTGTGAATAAATGGGGAAATAAACACAATACACACACACACACACACACACACACACACACACACACACACACACACACACACACACACACAGATATGGATGGAAAATAAAAGTAAAAATTGACATAATATAAATCAACATGATTTTGAGACATTTAGTGAGCCCTTGTGAACTACAAATATGAGGTCCTGTAATCCTGGGATAACAGGAGACCACCTCCATCAGGAGTGAAATACTTCCTCACCAGATAAAGCTGAACACTTACATCAACTTTGTATTGATCTGCAGTGATCCTCCCCTCAAGAGGGTGGAGGGACAAGTGGTTTCAAACCATAACAGCAAAATGCCTCCCACTGCTTAACAGAGCCATCATATCACTTTTTCTCCCTTGCTGTGTTTGTCTGTGTGTGGGAGGATGGCACAGGTCAAAAGCACTGAGGCAAAGGCAGATTTGGGAAGAAGATGCACAGAAGCTGGTGGGCAGTCTCTCACCTTGTCAGGTGCTTGGCTCTGGAGGCTGCCAACATCCAGTGGAGTGATGAGGGGCACATTCTGAAAGCCGTCCTCCACGCTCACAGGTTTGGCGCCTTTGTCCTGTAGATTACTCCCCAGTTTCACCATCGTCGGTCTTTAGTATTCCTTTATTTCCCCGAAGCCTGCTTCTGAAAAGCGGAAGTTTTGCCCCTTTACAGCTTCTCAAGTCAATGAAAGCTGGCAAACGCAGGTTGTTTGATGGGGAAGATTTTTAATGAAACGGTGAATAAAAATGTTGAATTAACCGGACTGTAGCTGTTAGGCAGCTCACGCACAAAAAAGTGCTCAAATGATGCTTAAAAGATTGATTAGAGAATGATTAGAGTAAAAACAGAAAATCGGAGGGAGGGGGATTTTTTTTTTAATCATTTTTTTTTTTTTGACTACAAACATGTATCTGAGTGAAAACTACTCTAAAAACAAGGAGGGGAAAAAGGAAATATGCATTCTGTCTTCAGCACCTTCTCTCCATCACAACAAAACCATCAGAAAATGAACGAATAACGCCTAAAA